>VDFB02126008.1:0-10479 GCA_007258455.2 Sequoia sempervirens
AAAAATTTGACTTTGATTATTATGTATAATCAAGGAAAATGGAATTAAATTATTAATTTTAAATTCCTTAATGTTGCCAATGTGATTTGATTTACTTTTGAGTATGTGCACTATGTCATTGCTTGGCTTGGATTTAGGAAATCCTAACATTAGTTTATTGAGTTGCCTGAAATACTTTCTAAGTGATTTTTTCGTTCATTCTCGATGTTGGGCAATTGAGTCATTTGTTTATGTAAGTCTTCTAGATGGGGTTTTTCAGTTACTTGTGTGGGTTGTCATAAAATGTTAGCCAACCTTGGGATTGTCTTAGGTAGCGCGTATAGATGTATCCTATTGTTTCACCCAGTTTTCACGAACGGGGATGGTTTGTGCCTCCTTTGGATTAGGAGTGGTTTATGTGGTTTGTGCCTCCTTTGGAATGAGTGGTTTATGTATTTTTGTTTCTTCTAATGTTTGGATTGAGTTTCCTTTATTCGTTGCCTCCTTGGATTGGAGTGGTTATCTTATTTTGTTTACCCATTGAATTGTGGTTTTGTACCGTGGGTGTTGTCGATAGGAGAGTGGCTCTTTGTGGGGGTTCGACACACAAAGGGGTGCCAAGGTAATTCACTTAGGGTTTAAGTAAGTGATAACTTAAAAAAAATTAATGAAAAACTTTCAGACTAAATAAGATAATGAATGCCTCTCTCGTGACTCATGCACTTATCAAGGCTTGAGATGAGACGAGAAGCATAGTTTGTATGAGGGTCTGGTGGCTGGTAGAGGCAATCCAGGGTAACCCGAGATGGGGGTCTAGTAGCCTAGGAAGGTTGAGCCAGGGTAACTCGTAGAAAATGATGTGTGACACTCTCTCTATGTCAACCAGAAGTCAGTTTGTTGTATTGCGTAGATGATCATTGTTCTTTGGAAGCATTGTAACCATTGTGTTAAGTGTTATCATGCTTGTATTTAATTCAGTTCAGTTATGTTTTAGTTTGTGTCTAGAAGTAGATGGTCTTGTATAAGAATTCCTTGCTACTATCTCCTAGCATGGGGGGTGAGCCTTCGGGTATCACATGGTTGGGTGGAATGTGCACCTTAATCCGTTGGGTCGTCTTCTTATTTGTGTTGGCGAGATTTCTAGTTGGAGAGCTCGTGGGATTCATTTTCATTTCATGCTTTATTCTTTTCAGTCATCATGTAATTTATTGTACCTCATTTGTTATCGAGGTGGAATATGTAATATGTAATCATGTTTATTGGATTTACCTCATTCGGGGAATGAGAGTTGTAATCTTATTGTAAATGTATTGTTATCTAAAATCATGTGGTATCTCTTATGCTCTGTTGTAATATATCATGTATGAAATGTATGTGTTTCTCAAATCGTTAAGTAATTAAATGCTATGGTTTCAATTCATGTTTCTTGTTTGGGTTTTAAAGTAATCGCAGTCTCGCAACCTTAGAGGATGTTGCAATGGGTAGTGATCTTGCATGTTGTTTGTACTTAAACAACAATAAAAAATTAGTACGTTTGTGTAGTTAATTGCAACTTCCTGTAGGGTTGCATTGCAGGGCGTTACACATGGTATATATATTATATATAATATATATAAAATATATTATATAAATATATATATGTGTATATATATTTATATATATAAATATAATGTTTTTTATTTTTATTTTTATTACTTTAACATATATATATATATATATTTTTAAAGATTGGGAATGTAATTTGATTTTAAGAATATATATTTTTAAATAATATTTGTATATTTAAAAATGTATATATATAATGGTATATACATTGAGTATACGATTAGATAGGTATGTTTATCATATACTTATATTTAAATACATTGACCCTAAGATGGTTACTTTAGTATAATTGATCGAAGTAAAATCGATTTTATAATAAATGATTTTATTTAAAAAGATTGATCTTAATCATTATGTATGATTGAACAAATGGAATTAAATTATTAGTTTTTAAATTCTTTATTCTTGCCAATGTGATTTGATTTACTTTTGAGTTTGTGCAAATAATTTTAATTATTTAATTGATTTCATGCACTATGTCATTGCTTGGCTTGGATTTAGGAAATCATAACATTAGTTTATTGAGTTGCCTGAAATGCTTTCTAAGTGATGTTTCGTTCATTCTCGATGTTGGGCAATTGAGTCATTTGTTTATGTAAGTCTTCCTGATGGGGTTTTTCAGTTAATTATTGGGGTTATCGTTTTATGTTTGTCAACCTCTGTATTGTCTTGGGTAGTCATGTTGTTTCACCCAGTTTTCATGAACAGGGATGGTTTGTGCCTCATTTGGATTAGGAGTGGTTTATGTGGTCTGTGCCTCCTTTGGAAGGAGTGGTTTATGTATTTTTGTTTCCTCCAATGTTTGGAGTGAGTTTCCTTTATTCGTTGCCTCCTTGGATTGGAGTGGTTGTCTTATCTTGTTTACCCATTGAATTGTGGTTTTGGTTTTTATGTGTATTTAATTTGTTAAGTAATTAAATGTTATGGTTTCAATTCATGTTTCTTGTTTTGGTTTTAAAGTAATTTCAATCTCGTAACCTTAGAGGTTGTTGCAATGGGTAGTGATCTTGCATATTAATTGTACTTATTAAAAAAAAATAGTACTGTAGACATCCAAATTTAGACAATTAATTTATCCAAATTTATCATTTTTCATCCAAACATCCTCTTATTCGAGTTAATTAAGTAATATTACTATTATTTAATTAATATCCTTAACTCTGCCAAATCCCTAAGGTATTTAATTAATAATTAAATACCTTACCCTCCTTAATCCTCTTTTCATCAAATGAATTAAATAAATATTACATTTATCTAATTCCTCACATGTCATTTCAATAATCCCTAATCCATCTCCTAATCTCTTCATTAAGAATGTACACTTTAATCCTTGGTTTAGGATATGTCCACATCCTCTAGCTTTTCAAGTTAAGCTAATCCTCAATTAAACCCCTAGGTATCCTCTAATTACTAATTAATTGGCTAAGTGATACCTTAGTCAACTCTCCCTTCCCAAAGGAATTTTGAGCCTTTTTTTATTCATCTCTGGCTCTTCTCGCTTTATGTGAATTTTTAATTCACATTTGATATCCTTCCTAGAATCTCCCTTTTCCATGCATCTTCTGGAGACGACGTTACCTCATTGCACGTAATGACCAAATTCCCACCTTTTGGAGACAGCATCCATCGATTCTTCCAATCATTGTGAATTTTTAATTCATTTTTATTCTCCCAAAGCTTTCCCCCTCCCCATGTGATCATTGAAAGGTCACATCAAAGTACTTGGAAGGTACTTGTCCTTCCTCCACCTCATGTAACTTTTGGCCACCTCATGTACACCTCACCTCCCTTAGCCACTTCACCATCCACATGTCAAGATGTGAGGGCTTGTGAGTTCTCAACCCACCATAGCCCTTCATCTTGACCTTGTTGGATCAATTTCAACCGTTGAATTCTCTAGAGAATTCAAGTTTCTCTATAAATCCCCCCTCCTCAAGGGAATTTTCAAGACTTAGCCATTTTATAACTACATGCTACCATTTTGTGCACTCATCTAGCCTTCAATTATATTCATTTGCATTTACATCCAAACATATAGTCAAATCCTTCATTTTAACCACATCAAGATCCATCAAGGAGCATACAAATCAATCCAAATCAAGGGCCAACCAAGGAGTTTCAGCTACAAGGAGGAAGGTATAACCATTTATCTTCATTTAACATTTTTCTCTTTGTATTTTCAAATTCCTTAGGCTAATCTTGAGGTGTTTCATTATGTTTTCCATTGCATTTAATTGCTTAGAATAGGTGAAACATCTTGATATCACAAGTACGTTTGTGTAGCTAATTGCAACTTCCTCTAGGGTTGCATGGCGGGGCATTACACATGGTATAAGGCTCATATTGTTGAGGATAATTTAGCCTTGGTTTTAGGTGGTCAGACCAGAGTTTAGTTTGGCAGTGCACCTTCCATTGGTGTTGCATCTCAGAGTGGTCGATCTCAGGCTACAGGCTTTTCTAGAGGACATCAGTCACCCTTTTGCAAGAAAAAACTCCACACCCAAAGAGGTCCAATGTTTGTATTAATCCTCAAGGAAGTACATAAATGCAAAAATCCTCTTTGTAATCTGGCAACACTTCATTGTCTTGACAACCTACAAAGAACTCATACAAAACCACCATCTCAAGGCTCTAATATATAGAAGTTTGTGGGAGAGAATACTGTTGACAGTGAGTGTCTTGGTCTACTACAAGAAATAGTTGAAGATAATTAGTTGTAGTAGCAAGACACTAAAAAGGTAGAAAATTTGATGTTGTAGAGGCATCAGTCTTCTCATTCCATGTCCTCCTTTGTTTTATTGAAAATGAGGAGGATTGATCACATATACCTACAAATTAGTAGAAGCCTTTGAGAAACTTGGTTCCAGATTGATGGATGATGAAAACTCCAAGGTTTTGCAGTAGCAGCAACAACTTAAAGTTATTCTTTTCTTCTCTAAGGTATGAAGGAGGAATCTATTTTGTTAACAAGTTGTAATTGCCTTGTTGCAATAGAATTTTAATGTCACATGTAATATTAAAATAAGTGTCAATTTGGCTCCTTAGGACTACATGTTTGTTCTTGCTATTTATAAAGGAGCTTGTATCATGGTCAAAGGTCCAAGAATTGTATGTTTGGTCTAGTCTTTTAGTTTATAAAGTTTCATTAGGTTTTTTTTTGTCAAGATATGTACAGTCTTTTTTGAAATAGAAATGTATATATGATCAAATCATATATGAATTTATGTGCTTCTGATATGTGTTGTCTCCAAATTTGTACAATAATATAATCATAAATAAATAATCAAGGATTATTGAATTCTTCTTTGCAATTTTCTTTAATTTGTATTTTACTAATAGCTTTTGTTCAAGGAATGAATTAATTTACTTTCATTAAAATATAGGAGATATTGTTGTGGCAAATGGATTATTAAGTAGAATAATATCTAAAGCCTTTTGTTGGTCATGTTATTGTAATGTAGGGGAAAGGAGAGGGTGTCCTAATAAGGTGTTCTTTCAATTCCACAATGGGATCTAAAGGGAGTCTTGATAATAGTCTCTTCCTCCTATGGGAATTTCATTAGGAAAGATATCACAAGGTGTAATGATTGACTTTCAACCTCAATGGTAAGTCAATTAGACCTGGATCTCAATCCTTTAAGACAATAGGGAAGATTTGAAACCTAATTAAATGATTTGCAATGTTAAAACTAAATGCACCATAAGACCTAGATGATAAAATGCAAGATTTCAAAGATACATAAATCAAATTGACAATTTATAGGTAGATTTGAGAAGGGTTTGGACACATGTACCTAGCACAAAAAGTTGATTTTGAGAATTATTGAAGGACAGGTTCGCCCAGGGGTGAATGGATCCTGGTTAGGGCTTCCAAAAATACTTTTTACAGTCCTTTGAAGTAAGATCTGAGATGTTTTGTACAAGTTTCACTATCAAAAATCCATAAATAAATTTTGCACTTGAGTTTCCATGATTTGACAACAGTGAATGCAACAAATGTAACAATGTAAAATTTATCTTCAAGATCTTCAATCCTTCTTCAACCTGTAACTTGCACATACACAAAGAGGAAGATTTTTTTTTTGTTTGTTTGGGGGTTTTCCTTGGTCAAACCCCAAGTTTGGTAATTAAACCTTGATAAATAAATAATGAAAATGGAAGGAAATGATGAATGAAACAATACTTGCTTACAACTCACCAAACCTTTACTGGTTGTCTTTAGAGGATAGAAGTTATACACATCACTCTAAGTATTGATCTTGCTTTGCTTGACTGACTGGACACTTGAAAATGCTTTGATGCTTTAGGATCAGTAACGCATAATAGCCTTCACAAGATGAAATGAATGCACATGAACTTTGACATGATGATTAGGATCATGATTTTTTGTAATAAATGTCTAAAAAATATTCTCTTGAATGATTTTGACAATGATATTTAATCATAGGATTTCTCTCATAAGGTTGCTCATTAAGTTTTCTTGCTAGTTAGATTTCAAATGATCAAATGACTATGTATTTATAAATGTTTATATAATTTCCCAAAAATTAGATTCCAAAAGTTGACAATTGCATATGAAATTTGAATCATTAAAATACCGCCAAAAACATTTTTCAGAATGGGTCATGGCACTTAAGGAGGACCCATTCATCCATGGGTGAATGGGTCTTGGCCTAAAATTCTAGGACACTCATTATACAATGTGATTTAGTTATTAATTGCATTAATTAAATGTTGGTTTCCCTTTCGAAAAACAGGATAAATAAGGCTTTGGAATGCATAATTTAGGTAATTAGAAGCTTAATTAAGTCCAATAAATTAAGGGATCCAAACAAAGTGTGAAATTATAAAGGGTATACAATTTCGTACACTACAGTTATTATAAGGTAATAACAAATTATTGACTATCAAAGTATGTTCAGATTGTTGTGGAGAAAAATTTGTATGGTTTTGTGACTCTGTGACCCTAGACGAGGCACCAATCAATTTAAGGCCATATGCATCAATCTTAAAACAATAATATAATAAAACATATGTATAATTAGAATAAAAAATATCTAATATATACTCACAATAACTTGAAAAAAGCTACATTTAAAAATTAATTTCTACTCAACGCCTTTACATTACACCTCATATTTTTAACATATTGTTTTTTCCAAAAATAAAAATAATAAGAAATGAGAGAATGAATTCCCCCTAAAGAATTTGTCATATGTTGAGTCTTTTTTCCACCTTAGGGTGCAAACAAAAAAGTTCAAATTTCAAAACTCTTTCCATCTAACGTTGTTTTCAATGACATCTTGAGCGAAAAATAAGACATGGATGAAGAAAAACATCAAATGGATAAGTAAATGGAACACCTATTTGAATGGATGCCCCATGAATTTTTGAAAGTATGAGTAGCTCGTGTGTTGTCATTGATGTCAACAGGTATGTGGAGAGATTGTTGAAAGTCTATGGAGATGCTTTGATTAGCCGCATTATGTTGTCATTATTAGTGTCACTGGTGTCAACCTCTAGTGTTGCTTTGATAAGATTCTATTGATGGCAGTATGCTTGAGGTGCTAAAAATTTGTTCCAGAAGATGAGTTTGAGTTTCTGGTGCTTGGTTTCCAAGCACTTTTGAGAAAATTTGAATAAAAGAGTGTTCAGTGTGACAGAGTGGTGTTTAGTGTTTTGCTTCGCATTTCTTCATGGCTGAAGATCTGTTTGTGCAGTTCAGATATGTTGATCAAAGGTATTCAAAGGTTTTATCTCCAAAATTTCTTGTCTTGGATTGTTGTGTAAAGAAAGTTGTGTTCACCAGTGTGTGAACTATGAAAGCAATGTTGTTTGGGAGAAATGGTCTTGCTCCACATTTCTCCACACTTTGGTTTTTGGTCTTGCAGATTTGAGGGTGTGCTAATATTGATCATATCTATCTTTAGTCTAAGTTGTTTGTATTTTGGTGCTCTGCAAGGTTGGATTCAAGTGTTGAGTGTGTGGAAGGTTAGTTGGTTGTGCAAGATGAATATGTTCTTCTAGTGTATGTTGTTGCGAAGGAATTGTTGGATTTCAAGATGTTGATGGAATATTCTAGATTGTGTCAAAGTGTTGTGTGTGGTCTTTGAATCATATTTGGATCAAAGGAATCATACACTTAATTGTTTAATGGTGTTAACATAGGTTCAGTTGACCTTGGGTGTTTACACTAATTGTGGATATGCTTTGGTGTTTGTGAAAGTGTGGTGTGGCATGTATCTATGGATTTAGGTTTGAGTTAAGGTGTTTTGTGGTCTACCTTCATTCCTTTCCATTGCGAGAATGTTTTAGTGCTGACCTAATTTGAATTTGAACGGTTGAGGTGCATAGCTGACCTTGTGAATTATTTTCAAGGTTGAAGATGGTATAAATGAGTGTTGAGTAGATGGTAGTGAAGTGTGTAATGAAAAGTACAGAGATGAGAAGTGCAAAAAGTGTAAAATGTAGTGTGAGCTTTAATGCCTAATACTACTAGAAGTAGTGAGTAGAAGGTGTCTACATTTTACAAAGAGTGCAAATGTTTTGGTGAAGCAGTGGTGGAACTTTTCTATTTCTCTGAGATGGATTTCTCATTGTAACAATCTTATTTCTTCTTTCTAATCTGGCAGTGAGCCATTGGAAATGTCCCTTCTTTTCTTTTGGGTAGTGAGCCCTCTGATAATGAGTGTATTGTATTTCGTGTTGTGATTACTTTATATTGTGAGCTAATCCTCACCATGGTTTTTCCCTTCTTAGGTTTTCCACGTAAATCTAGTGTTCTCATGTGTTTGGATGTATTGGTATTACTGTTTCTCATTTTTTACATTCTGATAATGCATGATAAGGGTTTAATGGTTGTTAAGGGTTTAATGACTAATGCAAATCTAAATGTTACTGAGAGTTTTGATGTTCTAATGTACAACTGATTCACCCCCCCTCTCAGTTTTCTTGTGCATTCAATAATTAGTATCAGAGAAAGGTTACTTAGAAGAAAGCTTAACCAATTGAGGTAGATCTGAGATGGTGCACAAGAAGGAGGCTCCTCTATTTGATGGATCTGATTATGGATTCTAGAAGATTAGGATGGAAGGTTTTCTTATTTCTCTAGGGTTTGGAGTTTGGAAGTCTGTTGAAATTAGATATACAAAGCCTACAAATGGTTTGAGTATTGATGATGAGATCAAGGCATACGAGAGCAATGGAGAAGCAAGGTATGCTCTTTTGAGTGGTCTTTCTAATTTAGAACTTGTGAAAGTTATGAGTCTTAAAACTGCTAGTGAAATTTGGAAAAAGTTGGAAAGCATCTATGAAGGAGATGATTTAATCAAGCAAGCAAAGATGTAGAATCTGAAGACTAAATTTGAGACATTAAGGATGACAAAAGATGAAGATATTACAGGCTACATGCATAGAGTGGACGAAGTTGATAATTCCATCAGAGGCCTTGGAGGAAAACTTGAAGAAGAATAGGTGGTAAAAAATGTACTAAGAACTCTTAATAAAGCTTATAGTCATAATTTTTTTTCTATTAAAGAATTTCATAATTTAGATTAGTATTCCAAAGATCAATTGTTTGGTACTTTAATTGCTTTTGAATTGAGAGAGTTTGGTCCAAGTGATGTAAAAAAGGAGACTGCTTTTAAAGTTGACAAAACAAAGAAGAATGAGGAATCTGATCTGGACGAGTTTGATGAGCTAGAAGCAAACTTTGTGAGGAAATTGAAAAAAGGTACAAGAAACTAAAGAGGTAAGTTACATTTCAAATGCTTTAGCTATGGAAAGTGTATACCTTGGAATTTCCTACATCTAAGTGTGCAAAATAACTAAGAAACATGAATAACAAAATGCGAGGACACCTCAAGATTAGCCAAAGAGGTTACAACGAAAGGGAATGCAAATAAAATGAAACACAAACACTTTTACCTCCCTTGTTGTTGAAACTTCTTTGATTGGCCCTTGCTTGGATTGGTTGTGTGCTCCTTAGATGATAGATTGAGTGACTATAATGTAAGCTTCAATATGCAAAATGATGAACAAAGATGGTTGAATGATTGAAAAAGGTTTGGACAGCATGTAGTTATGAGAGTGCAAAGTGTTGAGAATGCAAAATGACAGCATAAGGGTGCAAGATAGCTAAGTGTTTGAGAAGGAAAATGGGCAGCATGTGGGTGCTCAAAAATGAAGTGTTGTGGAAATGCCCTTGAGGAGGGGGTATTTATAGGAGAATTTGAATTCTCTAGAGAATTCAAGGGTCAAGATTGCTCCAACAAGGCCAAGATGAAGGGCTATGGTGGGTTGAGAACCCACAGCCTACATGCTGACATGTGGAAAAGTGAAGTGATTCTAGGGATATATGAGGAATTGGAGATGAGTTGTCAAAAAGGTACATGAGGTGGAAAGGACATGCACCTTGGGGGATGAGAGGATTTCCACAAAAAGGGATTTCTTGTCCCCAAGTGGGAGTGAAAGGGACTTTTGAGGAATTTTAGAATTCCTCAAAAATATACATGGAAAAAGGAAAGGTGGTTGGGGGATAAATGTGAATTAAAAATTCACATTCCTAGGATGGCCTAAAGGATAAAAGGTGGGCTCCAAAAAGGTGGGACTTGGTCACATGTGGAGATTGTGACAAGTCAAAGGTTCTAGAAGCCTTGGAAGAATGGAATGTGAATTAAAAATTCACATATAAAGGAGAGGAATCTAGGACAAATAAATGTGAATTAAAATTCCTTGTAGGGAATGATTAGGCTTAATTAATCTGTGATTAGAGGATAAATGAGGATTAGAAGCCAACTTGCAAAAGTTGGAGGATGTGACACATCTTAATCAAGGATTAGGCATGTGCACATCTCTAATGAAGAAATTAGGAGATGGATTAGAATTAGATGAAAA
>VDFB02126009.1:0-24929 GCA_007258455.2 Sequoia sempervirens
AAAAATATACAAGAGAAAAGAAGAAAGATAAGTGAAAGAGTAGGTGCGACATTGATGCTATTCAGAAAGTGTGTGTGAGTTATGTGTGTGGTAGATTAGTGCAAAGCTTAATGCTGAGTTTCCAGATGTAGTGAGCAGAAGGAAAAATCTATCATTCATGCAAGTTGATTAGCGATTGTGGTGGAATCCTTTTTTGCATTGGGATTGTTGTCTCTCTACAACAAGTCTTCTTTGTCTTGTATCTTTGTAGCGATGATCCCTCAGGGTTGTAGCCACCTGTTGGACAATGAGTCCTTGTTTTTAGACGGTGAGTCCTTATCTCCAAATAGTGAGCCTTGTTTGGTGTTGGTCTTGTTTGAGGCGGTGAGCCTTTTGTAGTGGTTTTGATATTCTCTATAGTGTGAGTTAATCCTCACGAAGTAGTCTCCTCATTGAATTTTCCATGTAAATCTAGTGTTATTGTGGTTATGCATTGGATTTGAGTTTTTGCATTGGAATTTGATGATTAATCATTTAAGAAGATTAAGTATTAGTTCTGGTAATTGAATTGAAGATTAAAATCAATGACAATTGATTCACCCCCCCCCTAGTTGTCCTATTCATCACTCCACAAATACTATTTTCAAAGTTCCAAATTATTTTTATAATTCCAACATTTTCCTTTCAGAATAATTTTAATAAATAATATTCTTAAGGATTTTGATACCAAACTGATCTCCTTGCATGGTCTAGCACAACGATCTTTTGGATAATATCAAACCTTGATTGGAGTGATGTACATGAACATCATCTTATAGTAGAAAAATCTCTTGAGCTCTTATTTAGGTTAAGTGGTATACTTCTAACTTTATTTTTTATTCTTCCCATTTTTAGAAAATAAATATTCTTGTACAAAACCCCAAGATTAGTTTTGAAAGCTTATGTCGTTACAATTATTTTGTTGTATTCCCCTAAGGGAAGTGTGAATACAAACATACTGGGTATGACACATGCAATGCCACATGTCACACGTGTGTAATCTTAGGAGAATTTTGAGCTTGCAACTCATACAAAGGTGTGTTACTGGTTACCTTATTACTTGCGGGTCCACAAGAGTGGATGTGAAAGCTCTTAATTGGAACCTATTGTCTACTAGCACCAAGTGTCACTTGGGCTCAATTCTAAGAAGGACCATGCTCAAGGAAAGCTAAAATAAAGTGTCATTGGTTTTTTGTCATTTCTAGTTGGATTTGGGGAGTTTGTGATGGTTTTCACACTTGTCAAGAACTTTATTTTAAAATGCCACCAAAAGTGCTAGGAATCCTTCTAAATTTGAGAGAATATTAATTTGAAAATTTCTCAACTAAAGGTGGTGGAGTTCCTTCTGTACTGTGTTTATATTTAAACCTTATTTAATGGGTATTAATGAATTATTAATCTAACTGGGAGATGCCTTCAAAGAGCTAGGATGCCAGCCATAATCACTATTTTTTTATACTTGTACCAACATGTAATCTTATGGTTGTTTTCTTTCAAGACTAAAGTTGAGTGTGTGTGAAGGCTAAAAATCATCATCACTGACTAGATATGTGTACAGTCATATTTTAAAAGTTTTTATTCATACACTCAAAGGGATTCCTTCTCACACACGAGTATTACTTAAAATTTATGTGACCAAATTGACAAAGCACTCTAAAATTCATAAGTGAGCATATTGTATTCAAGGTATTTTTGCATTCCTATGAGGAGATATGGAAACTCCCACCAACCTTATGAGTACCACAAATAGATGGCCTTCCAAGGCACAATCACTGAGCTTAGGTTGAAGCGAATCATGTTGGAACCAAATTTTATGTTGATTAGAGTGGTTAAACTCATTCTCAGTCAACAATTTCTAATGTCGGATGAGTGGTATAGAGTTGACTTAGACATGTCCTCATATTTTGTGGCATCACTATGTACCATAGAAAAAAGGAAACTTACTTGGCATGGGAATAATTCATGATAAATTGAACTTAATGAGGCCTTGATTCAAATGTTGTGAGGCATTTGATGCATCCACACTAGATTTTGGACCCTTGCAAATTGAATAGCATGCTTTTAATCATGTCTTGTAAAGGTGTTGTAAAGTCTTGCAATGGAATTTCATGCTTTTCTAGACTTAATGAGCCCATTTTCCCCTAATTCAACATTATAAAATGTATTTAAATACATCCTCACATTAATCTAGAAGGCTTGTAAAATAAAATTAATGTTAAACTAGTGTTGTAATGTGTCCCACACATTCACATTGGTTTTTGTGCTTTCCTAGGCTATGTGGACCACATTTTAGTGTTGTAAAGTGTATCTAATCACACTTTCACATTAAATTATGTGTCCCAAGCCCTAATTTACCTTTACATCATCACTAATATTCCCCTATTACCCCATATTGTGCATCCTGGGGCAATATTTGATGAAATACCCAACAAAGTCACCATATAAAATTTATTTCCTTACTTCCTAGCATCTTAGCTAGAAAAATGGCCCCTATGGGACCCATTCACAATTGATGGTGAATAGGTGCCATCCAGGTGGGACCCATTCACCATGGGTGGCGAGTGAGTTCCATTTGGCCCATTTTTTACTTTTGAGCGAGAATTTTTGGGATTTAAGTTTTATTTTTCTTTCATGTCAATCGTACGGATCCAATTTATGGGATAATAAGGTGAATTGCCTATAAAATCAACTCTCTAAACACTAAATCATAACCATTCTTCATTATTCATCCTTCATTCTTCCATTTCAAGTCAAGCAAGTTAGGGTTTCATCATTTCAAGTCATTAAGTTAGCAATTTTCAGACATTCAAGGGAAAATTCTTCATGTTTTGCTGCATACATTCAAGATCAATCATCATGGCAAGGTAATCAACTCCACTATTTCATTTTCATTACATCCTCTCTTCATTTGGTTTAATTACCTAAAAGGGGTTTGACCAAGGAAACCCCCCCCCCCCATGCCCTAACATTCAACATCTTGGTCTCTTGTCTTGTGTGTTTTCAGAATTAGGAATATTTGTGGCTTGGAAATTATTGAAGAATCAAGTTGCAAAGTTTCTTAGGTCTTCTCTTCATTGTTTAAGGAAAAATATCAACAAAAAGTGACTTTCAAGCCTGAATCTGATAGTTTCATAATTGGACACCTAGAGAAGTAGAAAGTGTAGACCGAAAGCTCCGGATTCCACCTTTGAATATTTAGAAATTCAAAATCAAACTCATTCACCATTAGTGGCGAATGAGTCCCACTTCTAGGTCATTTTTTGGTTTTCTGCATTTTTAGATACCCTTTTATCTTAAACGGGTATCAAAATAGTTTTACAGAATTGGGATTGATTCACCTAGAATGGTGAATGAGTCCCACTAGGCCTAAAAATAATCATCAACAACATTCTAGAAGCCATCTCCAATCTCCATCCATATTCTAGGTGCACACTTTCAATTTCGTCAAATTTTGTTGCAATTTACATCCATTTCTAGATGCTTTTGCATTACACAATGTGTTTTCAAACAAGTTTCATTTCCTAGGTTTTGTTGGATGTTGTGGTGTGTTTCTAATATTTGGTTGTCATTTATGTCAACACTATTAGCATCATTGCATTAGATGTTGTATATGTCAAGGATATTGAGAAAATTGTAATAAGAAATGCTATATGTTGTCAGTGGTGAAGTGAAGTTCTTTCTATTGGTGTGACCAGTACGTTGTTGTTCAGAGGTTGTGGAATAAATGGTTTCTTTTTTAGTATATCTATTTTATCCATGTCAAGTTTCAGAGATCCACATGAAGATTTAATCAAGTTATGGAGATTTGTATTTTGACAATTTTTCTATTACTTCAGTCTGTGTTTCTAAATGAAGATCATGTGATTTCAGTAAGTTCAGTTGTTGTGGATGCTAATCTGATGTTTCTTGATGCTTTTGGATGTTTCTAGTTTGTGCTCTATCTGTGTTGCACATCTGCATTGATTGGTGTGCTCGTGATCTAATATTTTCTCTTGCATGTTCATGTTTTTCATGTTCTTGGCTGACAAGGTATTGAAGCGTGTTTTGGATCTTCGAGGAGTGATTAATTAAAGAGGTTCATGTTTGAGGATGTTATTTTTGGTCTTCACTATGTTTTGGCTGACCTTGGTTGATTCACATGATTAATCTTTATTTGATTTGAACTGACTATTTGTATTCATTTTATTATTTCTTTGGAGCCGGCTTATAGCGATGTAATTTCTTGTTGTGGATATATATAACCAATGTTTTTATCATTTTAAAGTGTGTTGGAGTGTGAAAGTGTGAAGTGTGAGAGTCCTATGTACAAATATTGTTTATATCATTCGAAGGCAAAGAAAAGAGTGAAGAAGAGTGAAGAAGTTTTCATGTGTTTAACCAGAACTGTAACCAGGCATTAGCAAATGCTATTTTCTCAATTCAAAGTCTGATAGATTTAATCAAAACCTTTTTGTAAGAGAGTGTGTCTTCCTTTGGGAAGTAAGCCTATTTCTATTTGACCAGTGATCTCTAGGAAGTGTGCCTGAATGCATGTGCATTCCCCATTCATATTTTCTTATACTTTAAATAGGGTATAATCTTGTCGACTGACCTCCACCGTGGTTTTACCCTAACAGGGTTTCCATGTAAAAAATCTTGGTGTTATGTGTGCTTTTGATGTGTTGTTCATTTATACTTTCATGATTAATGATCAGATCTTAGAATAAGGTTAGTAAGTTGAATAAGTTTGAAATTTGGTGACAACTAATTCACCCCCCTCTCTCAATTGTCTTCCCTTGAGTTTCCAACAATTGGTATCAGAGCAAGTTCCTTGGAAGAAGTTTTATAGTTTGAGGTGATCTGGAATGGCAACTTATAAGAAGGATAGTCCTAGATTTGATGGAACAAATTATTCCTTGTGGAAGACTCGAATGGAGTGTCATCTAAGATGCATTAGTGAACCCTACTAGAGCATTACAAAAAATATATATGTTATTCCACAGAATGGTCCTACTACTACTGAGATTAGGGATGCTAAGTATAGTATCAGGGCTAAGGAGGCATTGTTGAGTGCTTTTACTGATACTGAGATGACAAATGTGATGGATTTGAAGAATGCTTATGAGATCTGGAATAAGTTGGAGACCTTGTATGAAGTTGATGCTAATGTGAAGATTGTTAAGCTACAAAGTCTAAAAGGGAAATATGAAAAGTTGAAAATGGGTGATGATAAAAATGTTACTACTTTCATGCAAAGAGTGAATGAACTTCTATGTGGTATAAGATGTGTTGGTGGAAAAATAGATGAATTAGAGATTGTTGCTAAAGTGCTTAGATCCTTGCTTGATTCTTACAAAGTCAAATCTAGTGCTATTGAAGAGCTCTGAAATGTGACAAATGTAACCAAAGATATGTTGATTGGTAAGCAAGTACTGCTTTCGAGTTGAGTGAATTTGGTGATTCCCTTCCTAAGGTTGAATATGCATTTAAGGCTTCTTCTTCTGGAAGAGATAGACAAAGATATGATCTAGGTAAAAGTTCATCAAGAAAGACATTCAAGTATGAGATGAAATGAAATAGCTCAATGAAGAAGAAAGAAAGCTAGAAGAACTTGAAGCATTGATTGTGAAAAGAGAAGCCAGAGGGAAAGGTAAGTATAAGGGGGATTTTCCTATTAAATTTTTCTATTGCAATAAGATAGGTCATTTTGCATCAAGGTGTCCTGAGAGAGTGTCCAAGACAAGATTTAACAAGCCTAAATTCCAAAAGAAGTGTTACTATGTTGTTGATGAAGGTGTGACAGATGATGAATCTGAAAAAGGAAATGCAAGTGAATATGATTTTTTGTTTATTGCTATCAAGGAAAATAATCATGTGTCTACAAAATCTACTAGTTGTACAAATGTGGAGAAAGCCCTAGCTGCTCGAGTTGAAGAGAAAGATGAATGGGTAACTGAAAGTGCTTTTTCTCATCATATGACAGGAGATAAAAGTAAGTTTGTGAGTTTGGAAAAGTATGATGGTGGTGTTGTGAGATTTGGTGATGACAAAGCAAGTGTGATCCATGGAAGAGGATGCATTTCTCTTGATGGTAAGCATAATACTGATGATGTCTTGTATGTTGAAGGTTTGAAGCATAATCTTTTAAGTGTCGGATAGCTGGTTGATAAAGGATACAATCTTCAGTTCATGGATGGTAAGTGCAAAATATTGGGAAATTCTGGAAATGTGATTGCATCAAGTACAAAAACAAAAGGTAATATTTTCCACCTGAGTGCTGCTAGTAAAAGTTTTTTGATTGCTCAAATTCATGAAAGTTGGTTGTGGCATAGGAGAATGTGTCATGTTAACTTTGATAATATTGTCAAGATAAGTTCCACTAAGGCTATGAGAGATCTTCCTAAGTTGATGAAACCTACTAATGCAATATGCAAAGAATGTCAGCTAGGAAAGCAAACAAGAATTCCATTTCAAAGTAAACAGCAAAATCCAAATGGATTGTTAGATCTTGTGCATATTGATTTGTGTGGTCCTGCTAGAGCTAGAAGTTTACAAGGATACAAGTACTTCATGTTGCTTATTGATGACTATTCAAAGATGATGTGGATTACTTTCTTAAGGGAGAAATTTGAAGCACTAGAAAATTTCAAGATCTTTAAGGCTATGGTTGAGATAGAGATAGGTCTAAAGATTAAGTGTCTGAGATCAGATAAAGGTGGTGAATTCACTTCTGGTCAGTTTAATTCTTCTTGTGAAGAACATGGAATAAAGAGACAGTTATTTGTACCAAGGAACCCTCAACAAAATGGATTTGTGGAAAGGAAGAACAAAACAATTATAGAAGCTGCTAGAACCATGATGTTGGAAGGAAATGTACCTCATATCTACTGGAGAGAAGCTGTGAGTAATGTTGTGTACACACTTAACCGGGTACATATCAAAAGTGATACTGGTAAGACTCCTTTTGAGTTATGGGCTAGTCCAAAACCTACTATTAGATATTTCAAGATCTTTGGAAACAAGTTTTATATCGAAAGAGATGAAGATATAGGAAATTTTGATGCTAGGAGTGATGAAGGAATCTTTTGGGTTATGCTACTAAAAGTAATTCCTACCAGTGTTACAATAAGAGATTGAAGAAAATGGTTAAAAGTACAAATTTTAAGGTTGATGAAGACTTTGGTGCACCATTTAGAACCTGTGGATATGATTCTGATGATTAGAATGTAAGTACAAACAAAGGTCAAACTTCAAGTCAAGTCCAAATCATTCTAGTGAATCAAGAAAATAGAGAGGAAGGAGAAACTAGTGGAAGAATAGAAGAGAGATCAGAAGAGCCTAAAGTTGAAGAACATTCTAAGAAGACTGTAAGGTATGTAAGATTGAATCATTCAGAGAATCAGATCATAGGTGATAAGAAAAAATGTGTCCAGACTAGGAGAAAGATTGCAGAAGAATATTGTTTGATTTCAAAGACTGAACCTAACAATGTGAATGAAGCATGCAAAGATGAACATTGGTTTGAAGCAATGAAAGAGGAACTACAACAAATTGAAAAGAGTTATACATGGCTTATTGTTCCCAGACCTAAGGATAAGAATGTAATTGGAACTAAATGGGTCTTTAGAAACAAAATGAATGATCAAGATGAAGTGGTTAGAAACAAAGCAAGATTGGTATGTAAGGGATATTCATAGATAGAAGGTATTAATTTTGAAGAAACCTCTACCCCTATTGATAGAATTTAAGGTGTGAGATTGTCTCTTGCTTATGTTGCTTACAAAGACTACAAATTTTATCAAATGGATGTCAAGACAGCTTTTCTAAATGGTGAGTTGGAAGAAGAGGTGTATGTTGAACAACCAGATGGGTTCCAGTTGACTAATCAAGAAGATATGGTTTGTTGATTGAAGAAAGCATTGTATGGACTCAAACAACCCCTAGAGCATGGTATGCCATGTTGGATAAGTACTTGGTGAAGCTTGGATTTAACAAAGTTATTGTTGATAGTAATCTATAATTCAAGAATGATGATAAAGATTTGATTGTGGAAGTTTTTGTTGATGATATCATGTTTGGAGAAGATGATAGCTTGTGCATGAAGTTTGTTGATGAGATGCAAAATGAATTTGAGATTTCAATGATTGGAGAGATCAAATTCTTCTTAGGATTACAAATTACCTAGTTAGCTAAAGGGATCTTTATATCTCAGTCCATGTATGTAAAAGAATTGTTGAATAAATTTGGTATGGAAGATTCAAAGCTAGTTGGTACACCCTTGGTGACCGGATGCAAGTTGACAAATAATGATGATTCTCTGAAGGAAAATTAGACTAGATATAGATCAATGATTGGTGGATTGTTGTATTTGACTCAAACTAGGCCTGATATCATGAATGTTGTATGTATTGTTGCAAGATTTCAAGCTGATCCTAAAGAATCTCATGTGACTATTGTGAAGAGGATTTTTAGATACTTGAAGGGGACAATTGATTTTGGTTTATGGTATCCTAAAGATGATGATCTTGCTTTGAGTGCCTTTATTGATGTTGATTGGGTAGGAGATGTGAATGACAGGAAAATTACTAGTGGTGGAGCATTTTTCTTGGGAAAGAAGTTGATTTCATGGTTAAGCAAAAAGCAGAATGCTCTTTCTTTATCTACTATAGAGGCATAATACTTTGTTGCTACTAATAATTATACTCAAGTACTGTGGATAAAACAGATGTTGAAGGATATCAGAGTTGTGTATGATGAGCCTATTGTTATATTCTATGATAATTCAAGTGTTATTAACATTTCTAAAAATCTGGTGTTGCATTCAAAAACAAAAGCATATATCTATCAAGTTTCACTTTTGAGAGAGAAAGTAAGTGAAAAGGAAGTCAGATTGGAGTATGTGCCTACTAAGGAGCGATTGTAGACATATTTACCAAGTTTTTTCCTAAGGATTCTTTTGAGTATCTCATAGGAAGTTAGGGGTGATTACCCCTCCTAATCAGAACTAAGGATGCATTGATTTGCATCAATCTGTGCATTTCATTATCATATTTTGATCTGGATTGATGTTGTGGTTGCTGCTACTTAGGGGGAGTAGTCAGATGTTCAAATGTTCAGTGTTCAGATATATGGTTCAGAGCTTGTATAGAAGAGATCTTTGTCATTGATGTCAAAGGGGGAGAAGAATCATGTGAAAAAAATTGTGGGGAGAAGAATTGAGGAGAGAAGAGTCAGAACCTAAGGAGGAGTAAGTGTAGTTGTGTTGATGGTATTTTTCACATCATGTGTTGCCATCAATGCCAAATGGGGATATTTTTGGATGTTGTGGTGTGTTGTTGATATGTGGTTGTCATTTATGTCAACACTATTAGCATTGTTACATTAGAATCTATATATGTCGAGGATATTGAGAAAATTGGAATAAGAAGTGCTACAGGTTGTCAGTGGTGAAGTGAAGTTCTTTCTATCAATGTGATCAGTACATTGTTGTTCATAGGTTGTGGACTAAATGGTTTTTTATTGAGTATATATAGTTTATCCATGTCAAGTTTCAGAGATCCACATGAAGAGTTGATCAAGTTGTGGAGATTTGTATTCTTACAGTTTTTATGTTACTTCAGTTTGTGTTCCTGAATGAAGATCATGTGATTTCAGTAAGTTCAGTTGTTGTGGATGCTTCTCTGATATTTCATGATGCTTGTGGATGTTTCTAGTTCATACTCTAGCTGTGTTGCATTTTTTAATTGATCATTGTTCTCGTGATCCAATATTTTCTCTTGTGTGTTCATGTTTTTCAAATTCTTGGCCTACAAGGTGTTGAAGCGTGTTGTGGAACTTCGAGGAGTAATTAATTAAAGTGGTTCATGTTTGAGGATGTTATTTTCGATCTTCACTATGTTGTGGCTGACCTTGGTTGATTCACATGATTAATTTTTATTTGATCTGAGTTGATTGTTTGTATTCACTTTATTATTTCTTTGGAGCCGACTTATAGTGATGTAATTTCTTGTTGTGGATATATATACTAATTGTTTTATCATTTGAAAGTGTGTTGGAGTGGGAAAGTGTGAAGTGTGTGAGTCATGTGTGCAAATATTGTTTAGATCATTCAAAGGCAGAGCAAAGAGTGAACAAGAGTGAAGAAGTTTTCATGTGCTCAATTGGAATTGTAACCAGGCATTAGCAAATGCTATTTTCTCAGTTCAAAGTCTGATGGATTTAATCAGAACCTTTCTATAAGACAGTGTGTCTTCCTTTGGGTAGTAAGCATGTTTGTATTTCAGCAATGAGCTCTAGGCAGTGTGCTTGAATGCATGTACATTCCCCATTCATATTTTCTTATACTTTTAATAGTTTATAATCTTATGGACTGACCTCCACCATGGTTTTTCCCCTAACAGGGTTTCCACGTAAAAAATCTTGGTGTTATGTGTGCTTTTGATGTGTTGTTCATTTATGATTTCATGATTAATGATCAAATATGAGAATAAGGTTAATAAGTTGAATAAGTTTGAAATTCGGTGACAACTGATTCACCCCCCCTCTTAGTTGTCTACCCTTGATTTTCCAACAGGTTTTTCATACTTAATCAATCTATTTCATCACTTAGCTGCATTTAGATCATTGCATTTAGACATAATTTCATCATACATACATTAGTTTGAGTGAACCACCTATATTTTGTGGTGTGGGATCTATCTCTTTCCTTTAGGTGAAAGGCCCTAATTGATTAAAAGAGACATAGCATCCCTAATCTTAAAATCTATGGTTCACACTACTAGACCTGCACACTCTAAAAGTGGAGGTGGTGGAAATGGAATGCAAGCTTTTATGCCCGAAATTTTAGGTAGGTTGGAAGTGGTGATTGATGTTGCCTCCTTCAACTTGGGTATTCTGAGGCCCCATGACTTGGAATGTCTTCTGGTGCCATGGGAGGAAGTAACCTTCTTCCCTTTCAGCCTAGACGTCAAAGGTGAGGTGCTACGTGAACATAGAGAGCAGGTAGAGGTGGTAGTAATATTCCTAAGGAAACATTGAGCCGGTGCAAGACTTTGAATGGGTTGAAAATTTTATCAATTATAATCAAGGAATTGGTAATGTATAGTCTAATTTTCTCTGCAAGATCTGAACTCTATTCCTTTGTAATATATAAAGCTATGTAAAATGGTATGTATTACCCTTTATAATTTATATCTATTAGAGAAATAATTCATAATTCCACTACTTAATAGTTAGCTCTTCATGACAAATATGGATAATACTACTACTTTTATAGTTTAATGCAATCAGAGAGTTATGTGTCTTTGTATAGGGATATGAGATACCAATATGCTACTTTCTAAGAATCAATACATTAAAAAAGAACCTAATATAAGGGAAACTTTTAACAATATTGTTAAGTATATAAGTATTAGTTTAAAGGATATTATGAGATCTATTTTCTTAAAATTAGAGAGTGATTGATTTGAAATGAATTTCTTGAAGTCATTTTTTTATCTTAAATATTGGATCAACTATCAACCATTTAATTTTATAACATGATAAATATTTTTTCCAAACCATTTTCTAGAATTTTAAAAGCCAATGGACAACATACAAAAGGAATTGTACATAAATTTGAGCTTACAAATAAATCAACTCATTTTACAACATCAATGATGGAACAATTTAAATTCATGGAGAATCCCTTCCAACGTAGACCAATAGCAATACTCTTGGCAACCTTAAGTCAAAAAAATGATGCAGGAGCATCTAGTGGTGTAGGGGAAACCTTGTTGTAGTGTAGGAAAAATTATCCCTTTTTCACACTTAATTTGGGAAATAATATTAAATAAAAGGACTAAATTATACCTTAATTTAGTGTTGTAATATTTATTTTACATATTCACATTAAGTTTAGGGTCTTATTAATAAAATGGACTTAATTGTGCCCTATTTATGGTGTTATAGGGTGTATCTTTACACTTTCACTCTAATCTAGGGCTTCATTAATTAATTGAGGTTAATTTTCCTTAATTGGCCCCTTTAGTTCAAATCCAAACCTAATTAATTACAATTTCCAAAGAGGAAACCCGACATTCATCAATTCCATACCATAACACTTAACTTTGGAGAATATGTGTCCTAGGTGAGTGACCTAGGACCAATTCGCCCAAGGAAAAATGGGTCCTCACGTAGGCCTAAGGCCTAAATTCCTAATATATTTTTGGTGGTATTTCAATTATTTCAAGTGTGTATTCACATGTCGGCTTGTGTTATTTTAATTTTGGGAATTAATACTAACATATGTATAAATAAGTGGTCATTTCATTATGTTTCACCTAGAAATTTTGGTCTAAGCATCCTAAGATTTCAAGTGAGCAAATTCAAGAGCATTACAAGAGCATTTTCAAGGCATTCAAGAGTAGATTTATAGAATAATTATTGCAGCAATCAAGATCCTATTACCATTTCCAAGTATTCTTGCATCATGCATGCTATTTGAGCTAATATGTTGATGTAGTGTTCAACATACATTCAAGCATTCAAAGGCATTGTTTCAAATCAAGTTTCAAGATCAATATCCACATCCATTAAAGCCATTTCATGCAAGCTGCAGATCCATATTCCAAGGTTCAAACAAAGGTTTGATGAGTTGTGACATTGCATTTGTTCATTTATCATTCCTTCATGCTATTTCATTTCATCACAAGGTTTAATTACAAAAATGGGGTTTTCCCAAGGTAAACCCCCATTCACCTAACAAACAATTTTTTTCTCTCTTGATGTGTGATTGCATATTTTAGGTGGAAGGTTTATTAAAGAGAAAAAATTGCAAAGTTATCAAAGTTGTCAAAGTTATCACCATTCTTGCAATATCTTGGAAATTGACCTACAAGATTTATTTCTAGTTTTTTTATTGCAAGCTTCGGGAATTTGGGAGTGCAGACACAGTAAAACAAAACCCAAAAATAGATTTTCAGGAGCCTTAGTTAGGACCCATTTGCCATAGGGAAAATGAGTCCTTGGTTTCCTTCAAAAAGAACTTTTGGTGATTGGTACACATCATTTTCCCATTCTCAAATCTATAATTTGACTATTGGTTCCATCATAATTGAGCTTAATCTTCTAGATGCACTTGAGCTTAATCTTCTAGATGCACTTTATAGATCACAATTTGGAGTTGACTTGCTATTTTTAGTCTTTCTCCCCAAAGTGTTGTTTGACTCATACCCCCATCCTAACATAAAAGGGAATTTTGTAGATTCAGACCTTGATTTGACTCACCTTTTGGTTGTTAGTCATTTTATTGTTTGGATCTCATTTCTTGAATGAAATAGTGGAAAATAGGGTTATTTGTTATCATTTTGGTGAACCCCCTTTCATAGCTCCATTTTTTTATGTTTCATTGTGGTGAACCTGAGTTTGATCATTGCAATTTTCTAATTTTGGAGTTCATTTCCACCTAAGATTTAGATCTTGCATTTCATTGCATTGAATTGAGTCTCATTTAGGGTTGTGTAACTTGCATTGCTTTGCATTTCATTTAGGGTTCTAGGATTGCATTTTTGCATTCTCTTGAAATCTAAAAAATATAAAAAAAATAAATCATTTTCCATATCATTTACAAAGCATTGCATCATCATTCACTTACATTTGAAAATTAAAACAAAATTGCATATCAAATTAGGTCTCCTACTTTGCCATTTTATCATATTTTGCACTTTCTTTCAACATTAAATTCATAGAAAAATCAAACTATAACCTATTGTTTCTTATTAGAATATGGAAACCACTTAAATCATCTCAAAAATTTGTAAAAACCTTTTTAAAAACCCTAACCTAGGACCCATTCGCCCTAGGGTGAATGAGTCCCTGATCAGGGTCATTTCTTGATTTTTTGTGCACTAAAATATATGTTTCTACATTTCATTTTGTTGTTTTCAGGTTTTTATTTCAGTTTACAGATTTTCTTTTAAGTGAAATTGATTATATTTAGCTTAATTTGATAAATTTATTGCATTGTGTGATTTCAAAATTTCATTCACAAGACATCATTTTAGGTTTTTGCATTGAGCAATAAAAAAAATTACCTTGTTTAGCATCTAAAAATTGCATTATAAATCATTTCACTTTACCCTCTTTTCATTTTGGGTGTTTACACTAAGTTTTTCAAATCTTGTATGAGCTTTACAACTTGGTGTCCTATTAGCAATACTTTTGTGAGACATAGTTCAGACTCATGTCATCCTATGATACACCATTTTCCATGGATCTTGGGTTCTCCAACTCTTTTACTAATAGATTTGATAATCAACCCTCTATGGATCACAGCCATCATACCTCATTTCTAATGGCATCCCTACATACAAACAATGTGCATGATGTTGCTCATATACCACAAGAAAACATAAGAATGGATGAAGACATAGAAAGTTTGCAAGACTGTGAATACTGAAAACATTGATACTAGTTTCATTCCTACTCTAGATAATATGAGGAAAATGCTTGAAACTGAACATGGAATAGAGATTGTGCGAAGTATAGGTCATCTTGTTAACAAGAACATCCCTACCATGACTAGTTGTGCTCAAGCTTTGGGTTATACTCAAATCCAAGGAGGAAATTCTATTCCCCCTTCCACAACCCTCACCTCTATTCCTACATACACTAGTACTCATGAACTACCACAACCATTCAACCTACTAGCAATGTCAAAACTTCCTTAGGTGTTTTCATTGGGAATCCCTCTACATTTGTGCATTCAAATCTCATATCTCCTCAACCATATCCCCTTTCAAACCTAAAATTCACTTGCCCTCCACATACATACACCACTCCACCTTATTACCCTCTAGCTCACAATACCAACAATGATCCAATCCTTAACATACTTTTACAAAACATGTCATCCCTTCAACAACAAAGAGCCACCATAAATCAAAACAACTATGGCCAACCTTCACAATACATCAAAACCAATCCCTTATCCTTGGAGATATTGAGAACACAAATTCCACAAGGTATAGAAGTTCCTAGATTTGAGAAATATGGTGGGAAAGGAGATCACGTTAGTCATTTTTCTGCTTATACCACCCTATGTAGTGACTTCATTTTTGAAGATAAACTCTCGGCTAAGCTATTTCCTAGATCCTTGAAAGATATTGCTTTAGAGTGGTTTTTCTCCTTACCAAATAATTCAATTGGTTCATTCAATGACCTTATTGATTCCTTTTACAACCACTTCCAAATTCACATGGGTCCCAAGATGACTTTAGCTGACTTGATGACATGTAAATAAAATGATGATGAAAAAGTCACTAATTTCATAGCACGATATCAAATGCTTTATTCATGAATAAACATTAAGATTCCTGATGTCAAACTTCAAAGAATGTTTATTTCCAATTTGCAATAAAAAAAATTCAAACAAAGCTTGAGATGATGAGATTTCCTTTCTTCACACAATTGTGCACAACCCTTCATAATTACCAGAACTCAGTTAGTACTTAGTGAAATGAAAAATCCCTCTAATCATCTTGAAAATTTTGAATCCACACCTCAAACCAACTACCAACCTTTCAAGAAACAAAATAAGGGCTTCCTCCAACATAATCCCCCTCAACCCAATCAAAATGTTAATACCTAAGTGGCTTCTATAAAGACAACAAAACCATATGCCTTTGCAGATATAAATAGATAGTTTACACCTCTACCTGATACCCTTCATAATACCATGTTGCAACTCTCAAAGAAGAATTTGATCTCCTTACCTCCTATTAGAGATCTTGATCCTACTAAGACTTTACCCTCAAACTATAGACTAAATTCCTATTTTCATTTCCATCAACAAAATGGACATGATACAAAACATTTCAAGCATCTTAAACATCTTGTGCAAGACCTCATTGATTCTAATCATATCCAAATTGGTGGTGTGAAAGACCAAGGTAATAAGTCTATAGCTCCTCATAATCAAAATTTGCAAATATTCACCAATCCCATGCCTAATCATAACATCTCCTTTGTCAAATCTAGTGAACCAAAGAATGATGTGGTGAATGTTGACACAAATGATGGAAACATAAACAACCTTGTAGATCATTTGATTACATTTATTGATGCTAAACCTCATAAGTTCCTAACTAAAATGTCGCTTGATATTGCTTTCTCACAACAAGATATAATTAAAAATGCACTCAATGATCAGACTCTTTACATAGTTTGAAGAATCAATGAAAATTCTACTAATGGGAAATTAATTGATCCCATATGTGTAGAGAATGTGATCACTAATGAATTCTTATTTATGCATGAACTCTATCAAGATACATATGAAAAACCAAAAGCATGGATCAAAATGCATAATGGTTTTACTTGCCCTATAATTGGCTCGATAAATCACCCTCTAAAGGTTGGACCGAAAACATTAAATTTCTCATTCACCATCATCCCATCGTCGGACCAATTTCATGTGAAGTTAGGCTATCCATGGCTTTGCTCCATGAATGTCGTCTCGTCAGTTGTGCATAAATGTTTAAATTTTCCATTTCACAATGAGATATTTATAGTGCATCATAGTGGCTTTAATATCATGTCTTCCCATGGGAACTTCTCATTGGATTTCTTTTGGCCTGAGCCTATCAAACCTATTAGACCCTACAAAGACTTCTTTTTCAAATCCTATCAAAATTTTAAGGCAAAGCACATAGTAAAATCATCCCTTAACAATATGCCTCAACCCATGATTGAGCCACCTATCCTTGATGAAACCATGATTGAACTTAAAGCCCTTCCAAGTATCTAAGA
Source organism: Sequoia sempervirens (assembly GCA_007258455.2). Taxonomy (NCBI): domain Eukaryota; kingdom Viridiplantae; phylum Streptophyta; class Pinopsida; order Cupressales; family Cupressaceae; genus Sequoia; species Sequoia sempervirens. Next base: position 16,786 of record VDFB02126009.1, read on the forward strand.
TTATCCTATTGCAAATCCTTCACCTACTTCATATAATATACCATGAGATAACCAAAAAAATCATGTTGTGCCTCCTAAAGTCAAACAAGTTTACAAAGCTAAAGAGAAAGTGGTCAAATAACCTTCCATGGTTCTTTTCATTCCTCCCTTAAGGGAAGAAAATAAACCTATGGTTGATAAACCCACTCCTACACAAACACAACTTGAAAACTGAATGAAAAGAAATTAAAATGCTAGAGAGCGTAGGCATAGACGTTATGCTATTGCTCATTTGTCGCAAAAAAAGGAACAAAATAACAACATAGAAAATAAAAACCAAAACTTGTCTCCAGCAAGGCAAGATACCCCTTCACCTTCGCTACAACATAAAAAAACTTCTATGGATATTGTCATTAGACCTCCCATTTTGATCAATCTAGATGATGACATTGAAATTGCTAAGATTGATGAGGAAGTGCATAATGAACTAAATAAACAATTTTCCTCTTCTATGAACTTAAATGATGATTCTACTAATAAGAGTGTTGAACTTGGTGTGTTTCCTAGTTTGGAACTTATCGTTCTCTGACTTTCACAGACACTAAACAAGATTGGGATGCAGATGACCTACAATAGGTTGACTCACATGTGAATTACTAGTATTTTTCTTTGCTTTATTTTGCATGTTCTTTGTGTGATTTCATGTGTGTAATCTGGTTCCCCATAATGTATCATTTTATGTATCTCTCTCTTTATGTGCATTCTTCTATATGTATCTACATTCTTCTATATGTCATAAACATTTATCTTTTCATTTGTCTTGCATTTTCCTTTTTTGGGATGATGCAAGGCATCAAGAAATTTAGGTCTCTTCCATGTTGACCTAAAATATTTTACTTTATTTTCAATCTCTATGTGTCATTCTTCTTGTTCTACGAGTATTTGGGGAACGATGACATTTCTGAGCTCTATAATCACATTGTATCAAAGATATACTGACCCTGAATCCATATATCCCTTACGTGTTTTTGGGGGAAACCCCTTCCCCTTTACATGATGTAGCTTCATTTGGAAACATATGACTTGACATAGGGCTTTCCGAGTAAGTTCTCATGTCTTCCTTATGGTTAGCATTGAATATAGACTACTTTTTATTGCTCACAACAATCCAATGTTAGCAATTCCTTTAAAGTGGGAGCATACATTGACATCCTCATGTTTCTTTGTGGGATTTTCTTTATTCTTGTTATGCATCCTTTTCTTGGTGGAATCATTGGGTTTGATGTCCTCCAAAAGTGATATTTATTTGCATACGACTTTCCTCTTAGTGGTGATGCTACACATTGCATTCCCTAAGTTGTGATCCTCTTATTCTTGGACTTGTCCTCTCTTGGAGACATTAGGCATAATGATCCCTAAGAAGAAGACCTTACATGAACTAAGCAAGATCCCTTTGAAAAAACCACTATCTGCATTTTTTTCATAAGCGTTGAGCATAATACAACTTGTTAACCTTTTGAAGCTTGAAGCCATCCCTAAATTCAAGGCCACTAGGCATAACGCATCTTTCTTGCCAGTGGAGCCTTGCCCGTGTTCAATGGTGCTTAGCATAATGCAGCTTGTTAAGCCTTATGGAGCATGAAACTAAAATGTGTGTGGTTCCTTATTGAAGTTGTTAGGAAGATAGCTTTAATATGGTATGCGAGCCTAATAAGATTCTCTCATTTGCCACCTTCCCTCAGGGTTCACCTAATGGATGACCTAAGGTTCCATTAGCCCATATGAGTGTACGTTTCATTTGGATAGTGGACATCAAGTTCTAATTGTGAACGAATAGGACAAATAGCACTATTCCACATCACATTGGGAAAGTTGAAGCTTGATCCTTCCCCTTCCCTAGATAAAAAGTTGTGTTCTACATCGCATTGGGACAATCGTAGCTTGATTTTCCCTTCTCTTCTCCTAGGATTTGATAGTGTATGATTGAGTATCTTTTTCATTGCTACATACATAAGTGTCTTGAATGTCTAATTTAGTGTGAGTTTGAAATGGGGTCATACTCTCACTAAAGTGGGGGCTAAATGTAGTGTAGGAAAAAGTATCCCTTTTTCACACTTAATTTGGGAAATAATAGTAAATAAAAGGACTAAATTATGCTTTAATTTTGTGTTATAATATGTAAATTTTACATATTCACATTAATTTTAGGGCCATTTAATAAAATGGACTTAATTGTGTCTTATTTATGGTGTTGTAAGGTGTACCTTTACACTTTCACAATAATTTAGGGCTTCATTAATTAATTGAGGTTAATTTGCCTTAATTGACCCCTTTAGTTCAAATCCAAGTCTAATTAATTACAATTTGCGAAGAGGAAACCCAAAATTCATCAATGCCATAACTTAACACTTAACATTGGAGAATGTGTGTCCTAGGTGAGTGACGTAGGACCCATTCGCCCAAGGGTGAATTGGTTCTCACTTAGGCTTAGGACCTAAATTTCAAATATGTTTTTGGTGGTATTTCAATGATTTCAAATGTGTATTCACATGTCATCTTGTGTTATTTGAATTTTGGTAATTAATGCTAACATATGTATAAATAAGAGGTCATTTCACTATGTTTCACCTAGAAAGTTTAATCTAAATATCCTAAGATTTCAAGTGAGAAAGTTCAAGAGAAGATTTATAGAAGAATTATTGTAGCAATCAAGATCCTATTATCATGTCCAAGTCTTCTTGCATCATGCATGTTATTTGAGCTAATATGTTGATGTACTTGTTCAAGATCCATTCAAGCATTCAAAGGCATTGTTTCAAATCAAGTTTCAAGAACAAGATCCACATTCATTAAAGCCATTTCATGCAAGTTGTAGATCCATATTCCAAGGTTCAAACAAGGGTTTGGTGAGTTGTGGCATTGCATTTGTTCATTCATCATTCCTTCATGCTATTTCATTTCATTACAAGGCTTAATTACAAAAATGGAGTTTGACCAAGGCAAACGCCCATTCACCTAACAAACAACATTTTTCTCTCTTGATGTGTGATTGTAGATTTTAGGTGGAAAATATATTGAAGAGAAAAAATTACAAATTTGTCAAAGTTGTCACCATTCTTGAAATTTCACAAAATTTGACCTACAAGATTTATTTCTAGATTTTTTACCATGAGCTTCGGGAATTTGGGAGTGTAGACACAGTAGAACAAAACTCAGAAACAGATTTTGAGGAGCCCTAGCCAGAACCCATTTGCCATAGGGTGAATGAGTCCTCATTTTTCTTTGAAAAAGTAATTTTGGTGACTGGTACACATCATTTTCCCATTCTCAGATTTGCAATTTGACTGTTGGTTCCATCTGAATTGAGCTTAATCTTCTAGATGCACTTTATAGATCACAATTTGGAGTTGATTTGCTATTTTTAATCTTTATCGGGCCAAAGTGTTGTTTGACTCATACCCCCATCCTAGCATAAAAGGGAAATTTGCAAATTCAAACCTTGGTTTGACTCACCTTTTGGTTGTTTGTCATTTCATTGTTTGGATCTCATTTCTTGAATGAAATAGTGGAAAATAGGGTTATTTGTTATCATTTTGGTGAATCCTCTTTCATAACTCCATTTTTCTATCTTTCACTTGCATCACCCAAAGAAAATATTTTTCCTTATTTTATTTAGTTGTTTTGAGTCCAATGATGGCACTTAAGGGGTGTAAGAGAGTCAAAAGTTAGAAAAGGTGAAAAATGATCACTTACTATTTTTAGTAATTCGGCCTAAACAGGCTTGTATGGACCTAAAAAATTACCCCAAGGATCGGAACTGAAAAATATTTTCGATGGAAAAAGAATCATCTCAATACCCTATACCATTTGGAATATATTAAAGTTTTTGTCTTGAGAAATTTCTCCAATGTAGCTTCAAATTCAAATTTGAAAATCTTAGAAGCCCTAGAAAAGATCGAAAAATAGACGAAATGATCTTTAGATCATTTCAACGCTATAAATCTCTTTGAAGTATTTCCAACGATCTATTATGATAGAAAATCGCATTCGAGTCAAAAGTTATGGCTCTGGGAAGCTCCCCACTAAAAAGTGGATTTCATTAAAATATCTTCCTAGGTGAAAAAGCAAACAACTAGACTTTTAGTGCCAAAACAAAAGGGAAAGTTACACTTTCTAGAACATTCTAAGGTGGTTATTGGTGTAAAATAAAAAGGGTTGAGTGGAGGTTTTAGGGTGGCTCCATTAGTGCAAATTGTGGCTCTGAATAATAGATTTTCTTTTTAGAGTTGATTTTGTTGTAATGAATCAAGCCCATGTGGTTATACATTGTAATCTCTGAATCTGTAATTTCATTTTTTTAAAGTAATTGAATGTGAGTTATTTTTTGGGTGCATCTTTTGTGTCGATATCTATTGTCGTGTTGTGTGGGTTTTGGGCAGTGTAGCCCTCATTAAAAAATTATGTGATTCAATATTAGAATATTCAAACATGATGATCTATGCCAAACCATGATATTGAGGTTGATAGAGGATGGGAGATTTTTCATTGTACTAGGATTATTGAAATCAAAGATAAGAAATAAAATTGAAAAGAAATTAGAAGATTACTTGAGGATGTATATATGTATATAACTAGACATTTATATTAAGTTTTCTTTTGATATGGCAGTAATAATATAGAGGTCAATATGCATGAAAGAAGAGGGTCGCATAACAATTCAAATAATACTACATCCAAAATAATGAGCAACACAACTAGAATAACTAATGAGATGTAACTATAAGTGGAAGTATGTAGACAAAAGAAAATGAAGACCAAATTAGGATGGTTTGCATAGTCAAAATGAGCAGATCATTTGATGACTAGTAGAGATTTAGTAGGTATTATATTGTATTTCATATTCTAAATTATTGTTGATGATATTTTATTTCTCTATTAATAATACATATTTTTTAATTTATATTTAAGAATTAACATATTATTCTATAATGTTTCATTTTATAATCTAAATATTACGTATTATTTTTAAATTTATTTTATTTATACTTGTAGTATTTATTTGACAAAAATGGATATATTGACACAGATTTTTTGATTCCCATTTAATAACAAATAATTAAATATATTAATATTTTATAATATTCTATTTCAAAATCTAATTTAAAGAGAATAATTAATCAATCAATGAGTTAAAAAAACCAAAGAATTAGTAATTTTTGTCTTAGATGTTTGGGAACAAATTATCCACTATGAGTCTTCCTCACTAATTTTCTCTCACTGCTATAGAGTTGAGCATTTTTCTCACTTGTGTCAGGCTTTCAAAGATAAGGTCCATACTTAGTCTAAAAACTCATCCCTTCTTTTTGGAACTCATTGTCTAATGATGAAGGAAATGATTTGGGCTTCTCTAGTGTGAGCCCCACTAGAAAATATAATGGGTCTTCCCTAATGGATAAGCATGATGTTGTGTTTCCTTTGGTTCATGTTCCGAAGTTAGGCAAGAGCTTGGACCTTGATGTAGTGGATTTTGTTGAGGACCTCAAGGGAGATTCCCATATGGCTTCTCCTTTGGTTGAGATCAGTTCTTCCTGAAGAAACTTAATATAAACCATTTGGGTCAAACTCCAATCTTGGTCTCCTTGGTTAGGTTTGGCTTTAAACCTCCTTGATTGTGATAGTTGTTCTTGTGTTGATTTTTCAGCTGTTAGGTTCATTGGGACCTTTTTTCTACTGGTCCCTACTGCTGGTTTTGTATGTCTCTCTTCTTGTGGAACAAGTTTAATTAGCCCTTTTGACTGATTTGTAATTAGATCTGGGCCCTTCCCATGTTTTTTTATTCATAACTCTGATAAAGGGATTTGTGCAACATTTTTGTCTCCTCCCATGCATGGTCAAGGAGGATTCACAGCCTTTGCAACACTATTCTAGTTGGGTCATATGCCTGAAGGATGGTCTGAATTTGCATTTTAAATAGGTGACATCTACTATAATGAGAATGTTGTGCTATTTTTATTTCGGCACAATGGAAAAATTGTGCAACATATAAAAAAAATGAAGAATAAAACGAGGTTGAATAATAATAGAATTGGCAATAAAGACAAAATCACCAGCATTAGTATTTCAACGTGAAAAATAGAGTTTGCCTCACATAGTATAATTATTTAATCTAACAGTCGCCAAGAAACAAACAAAGATAGGGAATAATGATATTGCGTGTCATTTTAATTTGGCACAAGACAAATTATTTTGTGTTTCGTAGCAAAAATGGCATTGCCATTAAAGAGTGGCATGTCGTTTTCAAGGCACAGTACAACAATAATAGGATATGGGCAAGATATTTAAGACTTATTATATTAATTAGTTAATATTTTTTTGAATTTGATTGCGTAAATTTTTATTATCAATGTTTTCAATCAAATTTTATCATTTATCATTAAAGTATGAAAGTAAGAGAAGAGAAATCATAAAGCCTGGTTTAAAATGAAGATAATGAAAATTTAAACAGTCAAATAAAAAAAATATTGACTAATTATCATTATAAACTTTAGGAATTTCATAATTTCAAGTAAAACATTATGATGATACAAAATTGACGGCATCAGGCAAATTCATTGCCAGCAATTCACCATCAGTAATTTACTTCCAACAATTCGCCCCCAGCAATTCATCCTCGTGACATATTCATCATGTATACAATTCACCACCAGCAATTCATCCCTGTGGTATGTTCACCGCGTATACCTTTTTTATGCATTCAACAAAATTTCTATACTTTTTCTTTTTTGGGTGCTCTTGGCCACTTAAATATTGAAAAATGTATACATAATGAATATAGCATGACAATGAATTATTGGAGGTGAACTGTGTATGCAATGATGAATTGCTGATGGTGAATTGTTGGAAGTCAATTGTTGATAGTGAATTGCCCTAAAACCTTGAAAATTGACACTTCAAACCAAAAAAATTCAGCAAACAAACTCAGCCTCCAGCAATAAAGAATATAATGCCAGCAAATTACAATATATTTTTCAATATAAAATGGTATGCAGATAGGATGGAGGGCACTGACAAGATAAATGACACTAGGAAAATTCAACAAGCAAGAGGAGTTTAGAATCTCCTTACTATTGGCCAAGTCAACTCCCAAGGCCCATCATAGGGTTGGGGAAATGTTAATTTATTCCCCACATTATAAAGGCCCAAAATTATTGAGTGAATGCTTTATAATTAGGGATTAAGTCAATACCATTTCATTGTGAAGATCAACGGGCGTTTTCAATATAGGGCTAAGTGGAGATAAAAGGAAGCCCCACCAAGAAGGTGATTGGTACATTTTAATATTATTTTAATGTATAATATTAAAGATCTATAGGAAAGTTAAGTCATAACATTCAAATTCTTTCATATCCTATACAACAATTCCATCATTATCTACAAAAAGTTCCAAAATCTATCATTGTCAGTATCATTTACAACAAAATTAAGTCAAAAGAATCATTGTGGTGTTAGATCAAATTATCTGTATCTATTTCTATGAGTACAAGTTATGAAGAGCAAAAGGATATAAAGTATTAAATTAGATTTTAAGATTTTAATATTTCTATTATGGTAAGTGAATTTGAAATATGATGTGTAGAAATAGAATAAAGATCAAAAGAAATATTAAAAAATAATAATAATAATATTTCAAAAGTGAATTCAAATGTAAAAAAGAGAAAGAGTGTCATAATTGAGTTAGGTGAAAATATTTATGCCAAGTGAATTAAAAAAGAAAATATGCAAGAAATTGAAACCAATGAAATGTTAAAGTCACTTTAATATTTTAGAGTAAAATAAAAGTATAAAGCCAAAAAGAAAAAAAAAGAATAGCCTAGAATGTCATGTAAAAATAAAAGTGAATCCAATATGCACATAGACCAAATAAGAGGTGAGTAGAAAACTATCAAATTGAGAAGATGGTTGCAAAAATGAATGCTACTACTATAGTTAGCAAAATTCAAATCACTACAATTATCTTTTTCCTCCCTTGTTTCTTATATTTTCTTCTCTTTTCCCATATTCTATAAGTACCTCAAAGATAGAGTTGTAAAAGACAAGAAAATTTTACAACAATCTATATTTTTGTGGTACTCTTGGCCAGGAGGGGAATTGTGTATGTCATTGAG
>VDFB02126010.1:0-17653 GCA_007258455.2 Sequoia sempervirens
GCATGTGGAGGCTACCCCAGTTACTTCACTCCACCTTGTGCCTATGGATCCTACGTCTTTGGCTTCTGGTCCTACGATGGCTCCTGAGGAAGTAAAAGATTCTTCTATTCCCTCCCCTGAGGTTGGGCTTGGGGATCCGTGTGCCGGGGTTGGTACTTCTTTGGTCTCTGTTGATATAGGAGTGAGCTTAGCTGTAGGTTCAGGGTCTGGAGGCTCTGCAAAGAGTAAAGCTTCCTTTTCTTCTCATATTTTAGGTGTGCATCAAAAGTCCCTGAAAAAGAGTACTCCTGACAAGTCCCAAAAGGTGGGTAGGAAGAAGGATCAAGAAAAAATTAAGTTGGCTAGTGAGACGTTGGTTGAATCTAGGTCGGTGAAGACCTTGGATTCTCACTTTACCCAACCGTCATGATGATTGTGCTCTCATGGAATGTGAGGGGTATGAATAGCATCCCTAGACAAAAGGCTATTCGGGATTTGGTTCGTGCTCATTCTCGGATTTGTTTTTTCTCCAAGAGATGAAGTTATCTGTTGATAGCATGATGCAGAGTGCTTCTAAAATTTGGAATAGAGGTTTATGTCAGTGTGTGGGTGCACAGGGGAGCTCTGGTGGTCTCGCCTGCTTCTAGGATCCTCGGCGGGTCTCTCCTATTTGGTGGTTTTCTAGTAGATTCTCCATCTCTCTTATTGCTTTAAGTTTGGAGACTGGAGAAAGAATTTTTTTGTCCAATATCTATGCTCCGTCAGATGTCCCTGGTAAGAGTCTTTTATGGTCTCATATAAATTTTTTTGAGATCGTTGGATCCCTTTTTACCCTGGATTTTGTCAGGGGATTTCAATGCAATTGTCTCGCTTGAGGAGAAGAGGGGGGGTGTGCCTCGTCTGGACACCTCCTCTGATCTTCTGCGGGAGAATATTTCTTGGCTTCGGCTTGTGGACATCAAACCCATAAATGGCACTTTTACTTGGAATAACAGGAGGCTTGGGGAAGAAGCTATTGCTGAAAGATTGGATAGGTTTCTGGTATCCAGTTTCTGGGTTAGTGACAAGTGGATAACAAGCTCTGAAATATTGGATTGGCGAGGATCAGATCACTGGCCGATCAAGTTCTCTGCTCGCCTAGCTGGTGGATCTAAGAAACAGACTTTTAAGTTCCAGATCATGTGGCTTAGGGAGGAGGGTCTTTTTGACTTAGTGTCTAAATGGTGGGGGGAAGGTCGTCCTACTTTTGGGACTGCTATGTACACTTTTATGAAGAGGATTCAATATGTGAAGTATAAACTAAAGCATTGGAATAAGAATCAGTTTGGTAACGTGTTTCAACAGAAAAGGGCAGCCCAAGAGCATCTAGATTCTATTACTAGGCAGATCAGGGAGCATGGATTGGATGCAGTTTTGAGCAAGTTAGAGGATGCAGCAGTCAAAGTACTTGAGGAATGGGAGCTTCGTGAGGAAATTTTTTGGAAGCAGAAGGCTCGTATTGATTGGCTTCAGGAAGGGGATAAGAATACCTCCTTCTTCCATCATTCGGTAAAAGCTAGAAGATAGGGTAACACTATCTCTTCTCTCTGTTCTTCAGAGGGATTTGTTCTTTCTTCCTCTTTGGAAATTTCTAATGAGGCTGTTCGTTTCTTCTCTAATCTTTTTACTGAAGATACCCCACTGGCCATTGAGGAGGAAGACTCTATCCTGGCATGTATCCCTCCTTTGGTGACTATGGAGATGAATGCCTCTCTTCTTTAGCCGATTTCTCTGAAGGAGTTAGAGGATGTGGTGTTTCAACTGAAAAAGGGGAAGGCTCCTGGTCCTGATGGGTTCCCTGCTGAGTTCTATCAGGAATTTTGGGAAGTGATCAAGCTTGATTTGTTGGAGGTTGTGCAAGAATCTCTAAGGAACAAGCAAATGTTGAGAGCTATGAATGCTACTTTTCTAGCCCTTATTCCTAAGCGTGAGGGTGTTGATTCTCTAGATCTCTTTCGTCCAATTGCTTTGTGTAATGTGGTGTATAAAATCATCACAAAACTAATTGTTGAGCGCTTGAAGCCGTGGTTGGATAAGCTAATCTCAGAGGAACAAGGGGGCTTTGTAGCAGGTAGGCAGATTCTTGATGGAGTTGTGATTGCGGCGGAGGCTATTCATTCTATGGCCTCTTCAAGGGATAAGGCCATGTTCATAAAATTGGACATGTCAAAGGCATATGATAGGGTCAAATGGAGTTTTCTGATCAAAATTCTTGGAGCCTTTGGGTTCAGCAGTGAGTGGATCGATTGGGTTATGTGTTGTGTGAAGACGCCCTCCTTTTTGGTTCTCATAAATGGGGAATCCTCTAAGTTGTTTGGTGCCTCTAGAGGTCTTCGACAGGGAGACCCTTTATCCCCTTATATGTTCATTTTGATGGCTGAAGGTCTAGGGAGGTTCATTAAGTCCCAGGTTGCGACTGGGCTTATATAGGGTTGGAACTGGAACAACTCCCTTTCTCCTCAATCCCATCTTCAATTTGTGGATGACTCGGCCTTGATGGGGGTTGCTAAGGTAGCAGAAGCGACTACTTTTCGTCAAACTTTGGATTGCTACCTGGCTGCCTCAGGACAACGCATTAATGAAAGTAAGTCATGCATCTATTTCTTTAATACCCCCAGGCTTATTCAACAACGTATTGCTAGGATCTTAAGGTTTCAGGTGGGGAAACTTCCCTTTACCTATCTGGGTATCCCTCTAGATGTGCGACCACCTCCCAAGCATTTTTGGCAGGAGGTGATTGATAAATTTTGAGGACTGGTTTGTCACTGGACTTATAGATGGTTATCAACGACAGGTAGAGTCACTCTTTTAAAGTCTGTTGTGCAGGCCCTACCTATTTATAGATGTTTTGTGATGACTGCTCCTTCAAGTTTCATCAAGGATTTTGAGGGGCTTTGCAGGCAGTTTCTTTGGTCAGGTAATCTCCTCTCGAGAAAGTGGTGCTTAATTAAGTGGGAAGTTGTTTGTCGACCGAAGCAAGATGGGGGCCTGGGATTGCGTAGAGCGATTGGAATGGAGAAGCATTGGCAGCTAAGTTGTATTGGAGGTGGTGTTCACATCAGCATCAGACCTGGGCTAAGATTCTTACCTTCAAGTATCTTGGGGAGGTGGATGGCGCTGAGGTTCCTCGTTTTAGTCTTTTGGGTAGAGGGTCTATGATCTGGGAAACTCTCAAGAGGGGAGCTCCTCTGGTCAAACAAAGCCTATTCTGGATTTGCAATAGAGGTTCTGATGCTCTCTTCTGGCTTGACTCTTGGGATGGCTTCCCGCCTATCCTCTCCTCTCATCCTCACTTGGAGAATTTAAGCAGGATTTTTGTTCAAGCTGGCTGGAGCAGAGTGATGGACTTCAAAGCCCCTCAGGTTTTGGGGCAGACTGTCATTTATCAGTGGAAGGGTATGCATGAGTGGCCTTTGGGTGGTTCTTTGGAGGATAGGAGGGAGTTTTCCTCCATTTTAGCTAATAGAGTGTGTTGCTCGCTTCTAGAGAGGGATGTTTTGGCTTGGGGCTTAGATCCTAAAGGGAAGTACTCTGTTGCTTTAGGATATCATGCTTTGGATAGGCAGGCTTTAGGCAGTGCTGAGGTTCCTTGGTGGAAATACATTTGGAATAAATTCTCTTGGCCAAAATGCAATTTTTTCTCTTGGCTAGTGGTGTATGGTAGGTGCTTGACTTGGGACAACCTCTACAAGTGGGGCTTCCAAGGTCCCTCTTTATGCTTTCTATGTCTCAAAGATGTTGAGACTGTTTCTCATCTTTTCTTTCAATGCCCCTTTGCTAGGACTATTTGGCACTTCTGGTGGGGGGCTTGGAATATGTCATGTCAACATCCTTCATCTCTTGGCGAATTCTGGTAGAATACTGAGCCTTCAAAGGAAAAGACTTCATTTTTGCACACTGCTTGGCCTATTGGCCCTAGTCTAATTATTTGGAAAATTTGGTTGGAGCGCAATCGAAGGGTTTTTCTGGATAGGAAATTACAGGTGGGCCAAGTTTGGGCTCGCATTCTTGGGGCTCTTCAAGAGACGTTCCAAGCTAAATGTGATTTGTCAATACCAGTTGATCCTGGGGATACTAGAGTTATTCAGAAGCTGGGGATTTCTGTTGGTAGTACTGGAAGGCTCAAGCTCGGGCGGGGCACGTGCTCTAGAGGGAAGGTCTTTAGAGGAGGGCATTGGATGCTTCCTCCCTCTGGTGTCTTGAAAATCAACACTGATGGGTCTTCTAGAAGTAATCTTGGGCACACTGGTATTGGTGGGGTGGGCAGAGATAGTTCAGGGGTGGTTGTGTTCTTTTTCTCTGAGTATATGGGGAAACACTCCAATAACTTCATGGAGGCATTGGCGATTCTCTCGGCCTTAAAGAGAGCATACGCTCTCGGCTGGCAATAGATTATATGTGAATCTGATTCTCAAGTGGTGGTAGATTTGATAAATGGACGGCATTTTGATGCTGCTAGTTGGCAATTGGCAGTGGTGGCAAAACAAATTGCCAACCTTGGAGATTTATTGGATTCAGTCACTTTTTCCCATATCCCTCGTGAATGGAACAAGGTGGCTGATGGGCTGGAAAAAGTGGCCTCTGAGAAGAGCGGGACGTGGTTGGTGGAGGATTGGGACAGCTTACCAAGGGACCTTGCCTAGGATTTGGAGGGTTGGGTTACCGAGGATGTGAAATGTTGTATTAATGATTCTTGATCTCTTGCTTGTTATCTTGGGGCCCCTTCGGGGTCTTTTTTCCTAATGCTTTGTACCTCTTTGGCTGATTAATAAAAAGTTTTTACCCCTCTTTTATATATAAAAAAGTTAGTCTAAATGGGCTTTGTATGGACCTAAAAATTTATGCCAAGGAGTAGAACTGAATAACATTTTTGATCACAAAAGAATCATCTCAATAACTTGCAAGGTTTGGGAGATATTTAAGTTTTCGTCCCGAGAAATTTCTCCAATGCAACTTCGAATACAGATATGAAGACTTTAGAGGCCTTGAAATAGATCAACCTATAGTTAATTCACATCTTGTAGATATCTTTGAGAGCTTTCTAGTGATATGTAATAATAGAAAATTAGAAACCCGAATCAAAAGTTAAGGCCCTGTGATGTTGCCCCTCTAAAAATTGAATTTCACTAAAATTTCTTCCTAGGCCAAAAATCAAACAATGAGACTTTTGGCGTCAAAATAAATGGGAAAGTTGAACATTCTAGAACATTCACTAGACACCAAGAATTTACCACTAGGCATGTCAATTTATTAAAGCCCCTTTCTTCATCTTCGATAACTAAATAATCTTAATTATTTAATTATTCATTGCTAGCTTTTCTGTCACAACTTAATTAAATTTTATTTAATTAAATGACCCATCTTTTCTCTCCTTTTGGGTTAAATTTCTATTTAATCAAAAGGTGAACTCACTTTTTTTCCTCGTACAATGAGATAATGTTTCCATTATTTCAAAATGCACTTTCCTCTTCAAACTAATTGATTTTTGTCGAAAAATCAATTAGTTTCCTCTTTCTCTTTCACTTTCAATCTTATCTCATCTCGTCTTATCTAATTTTGGCCATTTATCAAATTAATGTATTTTCAATCTCGACCGTTCATTTTCCATTCTTCTCTCTATAAATACCACCATCATTTGTCATCTTAGAAAATCAAGAAAATCTTAGGAAATCTTGAATTCATAGGCTATTGTGTTGTTGAGATAATAATTAATCTTCGATATTTTTCTAGTCACTAGGTCATAGACTTTAGTAGCATCTTCAATACTAAGGGCACTTGGAGCTTCAAAGAAAAATGGAGAAGGATGATGGAGGTCATTCAATGGAGGCGTGAAGATTATGGTGAAATTATTTTTTATTATTTCTTTTCATGCAATTCTTTGTTCTCTATCATTAGATTATGAATTTCAAGTTTATTTATTATGCTTAATAATCTTAATTCTATTTTTCTTGATTACATATGGTGAACCTGACAAGAAATTTTTTATGGAAGATTTAATTCCTCACAACTTTTATGAGACAAATTTTATTTGAATATCTTTTATTGAAATTTAGTTTCTTGTAGCGACAACTCTTGCATGCTTGTGAGAATATTTTGTATCAAGCTCGACAATAGACTCCATGACCATCTTCACACCAGTGACCCTCAGCTCTTCCTTCACCTCTATTTTCATTGCAACAATAGGCCTTCTTTAATCTACATATTTAATTATATTCAGATTTTTAATTTGAGTATGATTTTTAGTATAATTTAGATTTTAAATTTAGTTTTTTCTAATTTAATTTTTTTTTTTTTCTAATTTAGTTTAGACTTAGATTTTTCCAATTTAGTTTTAGATTTAGATTTTTATAATTTTGTTAGATTTAAATTTAGATTAAACTCATATTTTAAGTTTAATTAAGACTTTTAATTTGTATTTTTAATTTAATTTAGATCTTTAATTAGATTTTAATTAGATCTTTAATTTATATTTTTAATTAGATTTTAGTTCTTTTAATTATATTTTTTATTTATATTTTTTATTAGATTCTAGTTTTTTAATTAGATTGTTAGCCTTAAGTATATTTAAATTTTTTAATTTAGTCTAGCTTTAGATTTTCTTTTTTAATTTAATTTAGACTTAGATTTTAGATTTTTTTGTTAATGCTAGTTTTCATTTTAGTTTAATTTTAGTTTTGTGGCTAACTTTGTTAATTTGTCCTTTTACAAGTTCACATGTCAGAGACTCGAAAAAATAAGAAATAAACATGAAATCTCATTTTCCAAAGACTTGAAAATCAAAACTACTAATGACATTTGGTGCAGGATGTTCCTTGAAGATTTAATTTTTAAAATCGATTGTCTTTTAGTATAGAAAATATTTCAATTGGTGCTTAAAAGGAATCTTTTTTCTGTGTTACCCAAGCTAATGTGTACATATCCTCTCCCCTTGTGCACTTGTGCGATCCTAGGTTACAAGAAATAAATGTTGGTCTCCTTTTTTTAGGAGAGGCTTCCCTGGGGATTTCATCACCTTAGGCTTTGACCACAAGCACATTTCTTGGTGGGATATATCAAAGGGGGATAACGAAATTTGTACCCCAAGGAGTTGCTAGCGTCATTCAAATCCAAACCGCAAGACCCTAAGTCCACCAAGACTTGTTGGTGATGAGAGCGGGAGTGGGCCTCCCAATTCTCAGGCTATTACATATGAGCTTTGTGTTCACGATAGTCTCCCACTAGACACCTCTTGTTTTTAGAAGCCTAGGAGCCTTTCAGTGATTGCTTGGTATAGTGCAGGGTACAGTATCATTCTTGAAGATACTCACTACTAACTCCCTTGAGTAGAGATAGAAAATTCCTTGAGATCTTTGGGTCTTTGGGAATTCAAAGTTTGGTATGTCCAAGAAGTGTGTGCCATGGAGGGGATCTACTGCCACCAAACTTCTAAGCTATCCACTCTCAAAAGAGAAGTGATTCACACCGATCTTGGGGTATTTCAATGGGCTATACCAAGTATACAAACCTCTCTGAATAACTACGTTATGCTTGTCTTAAGAGTGTTTTTATTTCTGATATATCAACTGTGAATCCATTAGGTGCTCCACCCTTAATCCATTCCATTTTCTTTTATTTAAGGTCAACAAGTACTTTATCTTCCAAGTGTTTTATGTGTGTGTATTCAAACAAATAAGAAAATAAACCTTACTCCTGAAAATTGCAACACTTCACAATTTTAGACAAAGCAACATTTTCAAATAAAATAGTCTTAATCAGGTCAACCTCTTTCCAAAATCATATTTAAACATTTGAGATCTATTTTTAGACCAACTTCTTGTTGTGATTCTTGTTTAAAACCCAAAAATTTCTCAATTCACCTTAAATATCATCATTCCATTATTAGGTCACCATTTTAGGTACCTTGGAATCCTCATTACTTGCATATCCTAACATCACATTAGCTTACCTTTTTTAGTCTTTTAGGCTTGGAACCTTGTGTATTTTAGGATAGAAGAACTTTTTATACCATGGTACAAATCATTGCTCAACAAAAGATTGTCATTTGACCAAGTCACTTTTAAACCTTGTCCTTTGTCATTTTGGTGATAATTTCCTACTCACAAGTCTAGTTAGGAAAATCACCTTTTCACTCTTTTCACTTGTCCTAGAAAAATACCATTTGATAATCTTAGTTGAAACATTGGTTTACCCTTCGTTAGTTAGTGATATTGTTCTTGCATTTTTCAAAAAAATTTAAGCCCTCAAGTATCCATCATCTCTTAGTCATTTTCATCCTTCATACCACAACATTTTAGACCTAAAATAACATTTTCATACATGTTAGATCTCATAACATCCAACATTATCATTTTAAATTTTAGTCTTGTTTCTTACATTAGACATATTCAATCCTTTAGATACCAAAAATACCAAAAAATAGTTGCATTACATTTAAGGATCACTATATATTCAAAAATACAAAACAATATATCATCCTGGTTGCATACCCTAGGCTTAAGTCATACCCTTGTATTGGCATCTCTTAAGCTTCATACCATACACCACCATGTCTTCCCTTCACCTTTATATGCTTGCTAGTCAAGTTGATTACCAGTTAATCCACAATGGTCAAGCCCAAAATCCATAAACTTCAAAAGACAATTCATCCAATCCAAATACCAAACAACCTCAACCCATGGTCAACTACCCACTTACCCTTCTTACCAATAACTCATAAGCTCTAGTCCTTTTTCCATATACCCTCACTATCAAGAGTAATTTGACACAATCCTTGTCATTGATCCACAAAAAATGTCCATTAATCACCCTTATCCTAACCTTGACAAGGGAAACCAACCTTCCACTAGTCCATTCCAAGCCACTACATCCTATCCTAGTTCATCATCCCTCAACTCATACCAAGACTCTACATCCTATCCTAACCAACCTTCCACTAATCCATTCCTATTTACTCCATCCCAATTTAAATTTAGTCATGAAATAATATCCTTGTCTAGAATCACATCCAATTGCCTACACTTGAGGATATATGTCAAGAGGAAAACCCAAGGCATGACATCATAACTTCACCTTTAAGTCAAGATTGAAGTATTCCATCCCATGACCCCATCCTTAAGTCCATTCAAGAAGTCCTAGATAATCATGGCATCCAAAATACACCTATCCTTGATCAAGATCCCTTTCCCGATCATGTCACCCAAGAAAAACCTATCTTTGATCACAACACTTCTATTGATCAAGAAATCTAAAATGATCCACTCATTGACCTTTATGCCATTCATGATCAAACATTGGAAGTCGATCCTATTCAATTACCAATCACATCCATTTCCCAAAATGATACACTTTCTCCCACATGATACATAGATAATATTCCTTTAGAACGAGAGACTCCTATTCTAGACATATTCACAAATGATCAAGCTACATGTGAATTCATAGGACTCTATGACAATGACCATGAAGATGGTTTTGATATTGACTTGGAAGAACCAATAAAATTATCTGAATCTAATATGTCACAAAATTGGACCAAAGATGCTAATCAAAAATGTATCCCACATGTTAATGAAGCTATGACATCCTATCAACTAGGATCATCCATTTTCATCAAATCAAGCTTTCTCGCAGAGGAGAAGATTCTAAGTAACAGTTTCCACATATACAATGATGGGTTAATATATTTTTTCACAAAAAAAAAATACCCCATTGCAAACAAACTATATCAGAGCATGCAATATCAAGGAAGAGGACTAGGCTAACATGAGCAAGAAATTCACGAACCAATACAATTTTATGAAAAATCCTATACATCAAGTTCTTGGCTATTCTTCAATCAACAAATCAAGTGAATGTTAGTTGTAGCTCCTTGACATTAGGGGGAACTTTATCTGACACAAACATCAAAATGGAGGCCATGAGTAGTCCTTGTCACAAGGATGTTGCCAAAACTCATTCCATCCACACTATAAACTATCATTCCAACATGAATAAATTTCCATTTGGGACCAACAAAAACAAAAGTATTATAAATCCAAAGTTCAAAATCAAATGTCAAATGACATTGAATCAAACAAAAATCCAAGTGGACAAATAATATAAAAATGGATCCCAAAGAAAAATGGATAAAGAAAAGAAAATATTTGAAATCCAAAAGTCAATCAAAGTGTGGAGCCACAAGAAAAGAGGACTCCCACATATAATAAATTTCCACCTCATTCAAAATGGTCATCAACCAAGGCTTATAAAAGTGTTGGTTCCAAATTCTATCCCAATCACAATTCCAAACTCTGCCATACAACATCCCAATTTTGGAAAATAAAAAGTGATACATCCAAATGTCTAAATAATCCTTCCATTTCTACCATCATCTGTCATAATCATGCATCTTCCCTAAATTCCAAAAATTCCATGTCACAAATCCATCGTGTCTTGGTAGCAACTCATTATTGTAAGGACTCTCATGGCTCTTTATCCTGATTTGCATATTTTTATAAGGCCAACTCCAGTATCAACAAGGATCACAATCACATCAATCAGTTATATGCAAGTGTTATGATCCTGACAAGGAAACCGCTTCATAAAGTTCATTATTGGAATATCATGGCCTTGGTCTCTACATCAACACCATCAATGGATTTAGAACATTCAGTGATCAACTAAAACAACAAGGTCATCCAAAAGATATCCAAAATACAAAAAAAATTGAAAAATCAAAATATTGTCACCTTGATAGAAGCCTAGCAAATAGGCATCTTGGTGACACCAAAGAAAATAAAAAAATAGTAAACAAATTTTTTTTTCCAATAGTGAACCATTTTTATGGCACTTTGGATAATTACCATGATGAAAACCTGGAAAATAGGCATCATGTGTAAACGAAATTATCTATGTGGAAAATTACACTTGGGGGCAAGTTGTCTCATTTACCCTTACCCTTCACATGAAATTTCTTATGAAATTTCTATCTATCCATTTAATCCCTATCATTTCCATCCATTTTCCCACCTACTTAGATCTTGATAAGGATTGGAGCACAAACATAAATCATGCTTTGGGAAAACTCTTGACATGTTTATCCTTTGGTAATACACTATTCATGAAACATCATGTCATTTCCTTCATAGCATTATCCAAACCCATACCTCAGAGGAAACTACTTATCCCTAAGCGACATCGTCCTTGGAGACCAAATGATAATTCTTCCATCCCATAATCCTCATGTCTCCTATTTGTTACCAAAATCAATCCATTATCCTTTTATACCTATCATATGCCTTTTTTTCCCTTTTCAATTGTCTAAGGATATTCCATCATCCCATCTAGTCCTAACCAAGTCATTCCAAATGCAATGAGTCTAACTCGTACAATCCTGCTATGCATCCTAGTGCATCATACAAAACACTACTTGGCTCTGATTCTAGCCTTGTAAACCTTGATCCTTTAGTCACATAATCCTCATCCTCATGTTGTATTAGGATGTGTCCTTCCCATGTCAAACAATATTGTCATCATCACCATTACTTGTCAATTGGCATTCAGCTTGGCTAGGAGCAAGATCATGGTTGTCATTGGATTCTTGTGTGTGCTTGCTCGCTTGCTTGTAGGAATCATTTATATTCATTTGTCATGGTCCTTATAGTGTTTCATCCATAACATAATCCACACTTGCCCATATTATACAAAAAGACAAAAAAGGTCATAATACATTAAAAAATCCAAAAAAATCATAAAACTTTAAAAATCCAAAAAAATTAAAACATGTCAGGATACCCAAAAATATTTAGATATCTTTCAAAAATCCCAAAAATAGAGTCAAAGTCAATCATTTTAGTATTTTTTATTGTCAAACTATGTTTCCTTTGTTACTCGATGTAGGCAAGGCCATTTGTCGATGTGCCTCTTGAGGCATTAGGTCATTCCTTTAGGTTTTTCAAATAAGCAATAAAATCATGATTCGGTCCTTTTCAATTGAAACAAAGTCAAGGGTCATGTCAAACTACGAGGTCTCTATGCATTGCTACATAGGAAAGGCCATATGTCGATGATCCATCAAGGCCCCCTAGGTCAGTCTTTTAGGGTTCATCGGGTTAGTCAAAATAAATCAGACACTATCAACTTAGATGCAACATAATCATCTAAACTTCAAATACAAATTCTGAATCAACAAGACAAGCAAGCTAGCAAGTTGCTAAGTCAAATTAGTCATTTGTGACATCAATCAAATTATTCAAATATATCGAAACCAACAGTCTTATATAGGATTTTTCCTTCCTGAAACTATGCGTCATCACTATCAGACTTTGTCAATTTCCTTATATAGGTAGTTACATGATCGAAAGTAGACTTGACATCTTATATGGCATGTTTTCTCTCTTGAAACAAAACCTTATCAAAATAGTCCACCACTCATTTCGCCCCTTAATGCACTAGCTAACAATTTGATTGGCTATTGACCTTGCTGGTCTATTTTGTCTTATCTTTTGGATTTACTTTGGTCATATTACTAGCCACCTTGAGGATGTCCCATGAAGGATTTAGAGGGTGATGATGTCTCTTGACTCATCTTTTATTTGATTGTTGTTTGTGGTTTTTCTTCACAAAAAGACTAGGGAAACATGACCCTTAGCATGAGTTAGGACATTCCTTGTCTGCTATTGTTTGTTTTATAGATGGATGACCTTGCACACCTTGGTCTACATCTTACCATCGTTCTTTTTGTCCATTTGTCATATTTTATTGCCCAATGATGATTAAATGAAAAATCCTTTCATTTCAAAATATATATCTACAAATTATCTCAACTAGTACTATCTCAACATCCATGTATTCCATGTTAAAATTCATCTTTTTCCACTCTAACATTTCCTCTATTTTGCATCTTCATCATCCTTATCTATTTTCCTCTATCTTCTTTTCCCCTCATCTTCTAGTCCTCTCATCCATTTCGAGAGCACACTCATGCTCTTTGAACCCACTTGTCCTCTCTAGGGGGCATACCACTACCTCCTCGTCATCCTTCCTCATCTTACTTTCACTGGGGCATATCTTTTTCTTTGACACAACGTGATAAACTACATTGTATCAAAGATGGGAAAATGTAGATACCTAGAAATTACCACTAGGCCTGTCAATTTATTAAAACCCCTTTCTTCATCTTTGATAATTAAATAATCTTAATTATTTAAGTATTACCTAATTTCATTAATTCTTCCATTATTTAAATAATATTTAAATTATTTAATTATTCAGTGTTAAACTTTCTGTCACAAGTTAATTAAAATTTATTTAATTAAATGACTCATCTTTTCTCTCCTTTTGGATTAAATTTCTATTTAATCAAAAATTTAACTTTCTCCTTTTCCTCATGCAATGAGATAATGTTTCAATTATTTGAAATTCACTTTCCTCTTTGAACTAATTGATTCTACCAAAAAATCAATTAGTTTCCTCTTTCTCTTTCACTTTTGATCTTATCTCATCTTGTCTCGTCTAATTTCAGCCATCGATCCACTTAATGTATTTTCAATCTCAACGGTCTATTTTCCATTCCTCTCTCTATAAATACCACCATCATTTATCATCTTAGAAAATCTAGAAAATCTTAGAAAATATTGAATTCATAGGCTATCGTGTTGTTGAGATAATAATTAATCTTTGATATTTTTCTAGTCACTAGTCATAGGCTTTAGTAGCATCTTCAATACTGAGGGCACTTCAAGCTTCAAAGAAAAATGGAGAAGGATGATGGAGGTCATTCAATGGAGGGGTGAAGATTGTGGTGAAATTTTTCTTTATTATTTCTTTTCATGTGCTTCTTTGTTCTCTATCATTAGATTAGGAATTTCAAGTTTATTTACTGTGCTTAATAATCTTAATTCTAATTTTCTTGATTACAATTTGTAAGGCGATTATTGGGGTAAAACAAAAAGGGTTAAGTGGGGGGGTGTATGGTGGCTCCATTAGTGAAGATTGCAGCTCTAAATAATATATTTTGTTTTCAAAGTTGATTTTGTTGTAATGAATCAAGCCCATGAGGTTGTAGCATGCAAGTTTTTAATATATAATTTCATTTTCTAGAAAATAATTGAAAGTGAGTTACTTTTTTCTATCTCACATCTTTTGTGTTGGTATCTATTATGGTGATTTGTGTGGCTTTTGAACAATGTTTCCCTCATCAAGTGGTATCAGAGTAGAAGTTCTGGAGCCTGTAACAAAGAACCCAACATGAGGCAGTTGTAGTAGGACCTATGAGTGTGGGTTGAGTTCAAGATGCCCCAAATACTTTCCAAGCATAATAGAGGAAGGGACCAAGGTGAAGGAGGAAGAAATCCATGTAGAGATGAATTCATATCCCTTAGAAGGAAATTAGAAACCTTGCAACAAGAGGTTCAAAGAAGAGTTGTGCAATGAGAAAAAGATGACAGTGAAGATGAAATGTAAGAGGAAATGGAAGAGGAAGAGTAGGATCTAATGGATCCCAGAGAAAGAAGATTACTGTGATCAATCTCAAGCATTGGGAAGATACCTAAAATGGATGTTTCAACTTTCAGTGGAAGTTTGAATCTTGAAGATCTAATCGATTAGATCAATGACATGGAAGATTTTTTCAAGTTTGAGGAATTGAAGATCCTAATAGAGTGAAGTTTGTAAAGAAAAAATTGAAAGGTCACACCAGTATATGGTGGAAAGAGGTCCAATTAGAAAGAGGAAGACAAGGGAAAGATAAATTTTCAAGATGAGATAGAATGGTGTCAAAATTGAAGAAACAATTTATTCCTGTCGATTACGAATTGGAGTTGCTCAAGAAGATACAGAGCTTTAGGAAAGGAATGAGGATGGTGAAAGAATACACAGAGGAATTTAACAAGGTCTTAAATCATATGGGAAATTTTGAGGTAAATAAAGAGAAATATTAATGGGTTGAAGCCAAGCATATAGGAAAAATTAGCACCAGTAAGAATGACCACCATTGAGGATACTTATCAATTTTATCTAAAGGTTGAAGAACAACTAAACAAGAGGTTTGAGAACAAAAAAAATGGTGGGGGCCATTGTGGAAATACTAGTGGACAATATTTTGGAGGTCAAAATGAAGATCAAAAGAAGGATGAAGGATCTAGTAGTAGCTAGAACCAAAAAGGAGATAACACCTACCATCCTCATGATCAAAATAATGGAGACCAAAGAGGAAGAGGAAGATCTAGAAAAGGACCATAAAGAGGAGGCTTTTGTGGAACCCATTTCTAGTGCAAGGACATAGAGCCTATGAGTGTCCTCAACATCAAGGAAAGACAAATACAAGACTTGAGGGTAATGCACAAGTTACACATTTAGATGAAGATGTTGAGTCTTCACAATATGAGGATACAAAAAGAGGAGAGGTTCTTACTATGAGAGCCTTCTTGAATGAGGAGAAGGAACCAACTGAAAGGCATACTTGTTTTCACACCAGATGTATAAGTGGGTATGTGTAGGATCATCATGGAAAAAATAGGCCCTTAAGTGGTGAAAAATTTAGAATAATCAAATTTATGAAACATGACATAAAAATTTGAATAAGTTATCTATATTATTTCAAAGATATGTAAGAATAGAATCTATAGAAAAATTGAATGTACTTTCTAAACTACTAGGTTCATTTAAAAAAAAAATCTATTTGGTGAAAATTTGAAATTTCAATGGAGCAATACTTAAATTTCAAGGAAAAAATAAGAATTAGGTGTCTGTCTGACCACCCTAACCACAATAAAATGATACTATTTTTTATAAGATTTTAGATATAAGTAGAGGACTCATGTGCTGATGTGAAACCTTTATAGGTACCTTAGTAGTATCTTCTATAGAGAGTTGGTGTATCTAGGATTTGTTGTCTCAGTAGAGGGTCTCAGTAGTATTTGTGCAACTCTAACTAAATCGATGAGAGGGGATACAAAAGAGTTTAAGTGGAATACATGAGTAGCCAAAATTTTTGATATGTTGAAGAAGAAAGTTATAGAGAAACCTATTTTGGAACTTCTAGATTTCAGTAAGGTCTTTCAGGTAGATTATGATGCTAGTGGCACTACCATAGGAGTGGTTTGAGTCAAGAAGGTAAGACTATTTCCTTTTTTTAGTGAGAAGTCAAATGATGCTAAGAAGAAATATTATATCTACAATCAAGAGTTTTATGCTATAGTTCAAGTTTTGAAGAAATGGAAACACTATTTTTTTTTGATAGAATTTGTTTTATATAGTGATCACCAAGCTTTGTAGTATCTTAATAGTCAAGTAAAATTAAATAAAAGGTAGTTAAAATGGGTTGATATTTTGTAGAGTTATACATTTTTTTTTAAGCACAAGAGTGGAATGTCAAATAGAGTTGCAAATTCCTTAAGTAGAAGGAAAAATTTGTTGATAGAGATGAATATAGAGGTTGTTGGGCTCAATGCACTCAAAATTTTGTATCGTGAAGATCCATATTTTGTAGAAGCTTGGAAGGCTTGTTTGGAACTTGTTACATTAAATAGGAGAAGTTGGTTGAATTTCTTAATCCAAGATGGGATGTTGTTTAGAGGAATCAAATTGTGCATTCCAAGGAGTTCTATGAGAGAGATTCTAATCAAGGAGAAGCATAGTGGAGGATTGGTTGGACATTTTTGTTGAGATAAGATCATTTCTCTTGTTATTGTGAATTATTACTGGCCACAACTACAACAAGATGTGAAGAAGTTTGTACAAAGTTGCAGAGTATGTTAGATGGAAAAAGGAACATGTTAGAATAATGGATTGTATTAGCCATTACCTATACTTTAGAGGCCATGGAAGAATATTAGCATATATTTTGTTCTTGGCTTACAAAGGACACAGAGAGGGAATGATTCCATATTTGTGGTGGTGGATAGATTTTTAAATATGGTACATTTCATTGCATGTCATAAGACCAATGATGTTCATGTTGCAGAATTGTTTTTCAGAGAGGTGGTGAGACTACATGGTCTATCAAATAGTATAGTTTCAGACAAAGATACCAATGTTTTTTGGTTATTTCTAGATGATATTATGTAAGAAGTTGAAGACAGATTTGAAGTTGAGTTCTGGACACCATCCACAAATTGATGGACAAATAGAGGTAGTGAATAAGAGTGTGTGAAACCTGCTAAGATTCTTAATAGGAGATAATCCCAAGGGATGCGATTTGATTATACCACAAGAAAAAATTTCTTACAACAATTCTGTCAATAGGAGCACTAGTAAATCAAAATTCTACATTGTGTATGGTAGTATACCAAGAACTTCTTATAAACTAAGAAAGATGGATAAGGGGGAGAAGAGTAGTGTTGAGGCTGAAAATTTTGCTTAGCATCTAAAGAATTTGCATGAAGAAGTGAAGAAACAAATCAATAAGATGAAATTACAATATAAGGCTAAGGGAGATCAGAAAATGAAGCATAAGGAGTTCTAGATAGGAGATGAAGTCATGGTTCATTTGCAAAATGAGAGGTTTCAAGTTGGTACATACAAAAATTTAAAGATGAAAAAGTTTGGACAATGCAAGATCCTAAAGAAGCATGATTTAGGAATTGCATACGAGGTAGAGTTTCTTGATGAAATGCATATTTCACCAGTGTTTAACATTTCATATTTGACAGAATAT
>VDFB02126011.1:0-19195 GCA_007258455.2 Sequoia sempervirens
AAAAGCCTCTTCCCCTAGTGAATAAGGAAACAACCTACAGGCAACATCCTCATGAACAATCCCTCTATCTTTGAGACAGGTTTGGAAGATCCTTATGTGCTCTTCCACCGTCCTGTTTGGGTCATTGACATGGAACTTTGAACAAAAGTGTTCAGGGTTTTTGGGCATAACATTGTAAGCGTTGAAAAACAAAGATGGATTATTAGCAAGGAAGGCCATTGGCAATAACAGGGGAGGTGGTTGTGGTTGGTTTACAACAGGCTGAGGTTGTTGAATGGGAACTGCCTCAAGTATGGGTATAGCTTCAACTTTTGGATGTGAAGATGTGGATGATGCTGGTGAGGGAATGGGTGATGATGATTCTCCCCTTTCTTGAATCCTTCTTGACCTAGTGGGGAACTGTAATTCCTACAAATCTTCTTCTCCTGTAGTAGATCTGGTGTTTCTTCTATATCTCTCGGGAGAGATGGCATTCAAGAAACGATCCAGTGTGCTCATTCAGGCCCTCCTTCTAGTGCCGATCTGTTGATGGTGTTTTCTGCACAGCAACAACTCAGACATAATACAATATCTTATCTC
Organism: Sequoia sempervirens; assembly: GCA_007258455.2. NCBI lineage: Eukaryota > Viridiplantae > Streptophyta > Pinopsida > Cupressales > Cupressaceae > Sequoia > Sequoia sempervirens. The sequence continues at coordinate 580 of VDFB02126011.1, forward strand.
TCTTGAAAGGTAATCTTCAACAATAAATTACTGAAAATCACCCCAAGGTCTCTCAGGTGTCAGGTCATGACAATGCATAAACAACTCAGATAATATGTGAAATGCTGGTAATCATAATCAGACCTTACTACAAGCAAACAGTATCTTTCCAATTTATCAAATCATGTGATACGATGATCTCAAATCCTAAATCTGACTGGATGATAAAGAAATAGAAAAAGATAAGGGTGCAAGAATATGATAAGATCTAAACTATTCGTAGAATGAACAATGCAGACGACGGATATCTGGAATGGACCAATCTCAAATAACCAATCCTTCATCAACCCTCAATGCAATATCACAAGAACGGTGCAATCTTCTAAGGTATATAGATTTTCAAATCATAGACGTTCATCCACAATCGAACTAAGCACAAAATAGATATGTAGTCTAGGTTGACTTCACCAGCCAACTACAATCAGATAGTTACTGGGAGTATAGACCAGAGATTGCTACAAACATTCCAAATATGAAATCATAAACATCATTCACCAAACTAATGTAATTCTAAGACACTAAATTCTAAATCTTTAAGCAATATGAAAGATAAAACAACAGGAACCATGCAAGATAAGCTAACACAAGAGATTTCACCAGGAATACCACAATGTCTTCAATTGTATTAGACCACCAAAATGTTGCAAAAATTCCACTGTTCTGTTACAATATTTGCTTCAAGAAATTGACAAAATGCTCTAACTCCTTTTCTCTAACTTATCTCTCCTCTCTAATTTCTAATGTCTAATGCCTTAATAATGAGGCAGGAATGCCCTTTATAGAAAATTCTCAAAAAATGCCGGCCCAGCCAAACATTTACAAAATAAAACAGCTAAAACAAGTCGGCCTTAGGAATTTCAAAATAAGGCACACATTAAATGCCGATACATCATCAAGGTCGGCCTAGACACGGTCCCCAATGCAACCCAAATCAATACATGCCCCATAATAATAGGGAAGCACAAATCTCAAAATGGCATTAACTACCGCCTCCCTTATCTTTACTTTGGGTGAATAATCCTTGAATCCTCAAAAACAGTTTATCTAGCTCGGTGACAGGTGGCAAAGGCAAGATCCTAAGCCGACATTCTATGGAGCCAATCTCCTCCTTTGACTGCTTGAAAGTCCTATTCCAATCATCCTTGTGGGCTTGATACTTATCCATTACTGCCGGATAAGTTGCTGCATCATCCAGCTGGTGTCCTGTTATAACATTCTCGGCATCTGGGGCATAGACATCATGCCACCATTCCTTTAGTTGTTCTAGACTTAGGTACTTAGGGGAAATCTTTCTCCTGCCAGTCATGACCTCAAAAATGCAATGCACCCCTCATATACCCCGGTTAAGTCACCATCTATCAGCTTCTTCCACTTCTGAATCTTTCTCATGGCCTTCTGCCAAATCTGCAAAGCCTCAAACCACTCCAAAGGTTCACTTAGTCTGGAGGAAGGAAGAATCCCATCCGCAACCAATTGATCTTTACCATATTCCACGATGACTTTGGAATTTCTGCAGTAGAAGGTCAATATCCTCCTTGTCCTGAGATAGCACATGCTCCAATAAGTCCTTAGCTCTGATCGCATCTTTCCCAACTAAAAGGATCTCCTTGATGGTATTATCTCCTTTTACTTGCACATCCCTTAGCCAATCTATTGCAGTTTGAGCAGAAGCCTTCATCCTTTCGATTTCAGAGATAGTTTCCTTGGGTAAGAAACCAGGAGTGGCAGAGGAAGATGGGTGAAGAGATTGCAGAGGCTTCATCACCTCCTCCAAGCATTTCTTAAGTCTCTCATTTTCCTTTCTCAGCTCATGCTTGGTCTGAGTCTCCTTCCTTAATCTGTCAACTATCATAGCACTAGACCCTTCATACTCCTCAATGTCCTGTTCCAAAGATGCCAGCCCAAGGTTAAAAGTCTGCACATTGTAATCTGTACCAGTGACTTCTTCTCTAGTTTTATTTGTAGTAGGGGTGGCAATGTGGATCACTTTGTTATTTACTTCATCTCTCTCTATTCTTGAAACTACCTTAGCTGCCTTCTTCTTCTTACCTTTGCCGATTTTAGATAGCATCTCATCCCAATCCAAAGGAGTGTCTTTAATAACAACTTGTTTCTTCCTCGTGATTTCCTTTTCAAGCCAATCCAGGACAACAAGTTCTACCCAGATTTTCTCTGTTTTTGTCTCTTCATGCTATTCTGTTATTTTCTCCTCTTCCTTTTTAGGGAACTGCTCACCCTGATCACCTTCTTCAACCTCCACCTCTTGCACCGGTGATGGGGTTCTAACAGGAATGTTCTCCTTTTCAGGCAATCCGTTTCCTCTGCTATCCTCCAAAGAATCTTCATATTGGACTAGTGGGGAAGAGTTCTTTTCCACCTCTTGTACTTCGAGCTCAGCTGCTGCACCAAAGAGTGCTCCCTCCTTGAAAGGTTCTGCCTCTCCACTGGTATCATGTTCCTCAAAAATTTCTTGCTCAGGCACACTTGGTGGAGGAGAAGTAGCCTTAGATGGCTCCACAACTGGTGACTTCGGAGAAGGATCCACCTTTTACAAAATCTCCTTAGGAGAAGGAGTCTTTGATTTCCTTGAATAAACCTTTTTATTTTCCCTCGAACTCTCCACATCAACAATCGGAGGCTCATCCTTTGAGGTAGCCTGACTTTTCTTCTTTGAACCCCTAGTTGTTCTTGTCCTCTTTGGTGGTGGAGGAACATCCTCTTCTTCTGGTTTTTCCAACTCTTCCTCATCGGAGGACCTGCCTGTCTTCAAAGCTTGACTTCTTTTCTTTCCTTTAGGCTTTCTTTTTGGTTCTGGCTCACTTTCTTTAGGGCCTCTGACCTTTATTTTGAAAGGTGAGCTCTTTTGAGTTTTCCCCTCGGGGTCGTCCTCCCCAGATTATTCTGAAGTAGACATAGGATTAAGGTTTCCCATCAAATTAAAGTGATATCAAAGTTCGCTCTTTTGGAATGGAAGGAGAAACCATGAGTTGCCAACTCATCACCTACTGCGTGTGCTGATTGAATGGAAGGGCACACTTCTGCTACGCCAATTCCAAGAGGGAAATCCTCGCCAAAACCTATTTTATGTTTCTCCTTCTTGACAGTTGCATCAAACTCACATATTTGTCTCACCAATTCCAACAACACAATATGATCCGTAGGGTACCTAGGCAACCTGTATGGAGCAGCTGGGCATCCATCAATTCTAATGTAAGAAAAGGTAGGAAACTGAGTGAACCAGGCTCCATATCTCTTTATCAATTCCTTTACTCCATCTAACAGTCTCACATGCTTAGCATTTTGGAGCATCCTAGTAATGTACATTGTGAATGCATCATTGGCTCTTCTATAATCCTTGTGTCCTAGGTGCAATTCCGGGTAAATCTGATAGACTATGTCCTATCCAAATGTCCCTCATGGATTCAAACCCCTATATGGGTAGAATCTGGCTAGCACATACATCACATAAGAAGACATGGTGAACCTCTTGGTCTCTAGGACATCCCTTAGCTATTTATCAATTATAGTGTTGATAAGCCCGGCCCAATGGTAGTTGGTTACTTGTTCAATCTTGCTGATCACATGGACCATTCAGTTTTCCAACACCCCTACACTCTTCAAACCCACCACTCTGCTCAAGAAAGTGATCGCATCATAAATATCTGATCTGAATTTGATCCTGTGCAATTGCTTGGGAAATTTGGAGTAATGCGACTTTGGCTTTTCCAACCAATAATTGATCATCTGTTGAGCTTTGGTTGGCTCATTCTCATAATATGTCCTGGCCATGTCCATGTTCAAAGCACACACAGAAGGAAAATTCGGCATGTCAAAGGCTTGGGCAATAGAAACAGGACTGAAATTGGCCAAGACTCTCCCTTCAGTGCTGACAACCCTTTGCGTGTCGAAGTCATACTACCGGGCACACTCTAGGATCAACTCATAGCGTTGGATTGCAGGAGGAAACCCTGCCACATGAACTAACCAGGAATTCATCATTCCCTGTCTCAGGACCGATAGATCCTTCTGAGCCATTCTTTCTTTAAACACTTCATATCTTCAGGCTCCAATATTGTTGTCGGACACCTCGGACCACACAGAAGATATCTTACTGTCGGGGAGCTGGCTTTCGGAGTCTAATCTTAACCTCTCTGCCTCTGAAATAGAAGATCCTTTCGTGTCACCTTTGGATTTTCCTGCAATGGCCTTACTTGATTCAGCCTGCATTCACGAAAGAATGTCATGAGTATCCAATTATCATATGTATTCCAATCCAAAGGTTAGCACAAAATCATAAAAGCCATCGAAATCCATCACAAATCCCCAATCCTTGAAAATCCGGAAAACAAAGCAATCCGGGAAATCGAGGTAAGCCGGGAAAATCCAGTCGGGTCAAAATTTTGGAGAAATTCGACACAAATGGATTCTTGCTGCCAAAACATCATTAGTCAAATAAATCGCTAGTACGGACAAAAAATCGTAAGATTATCATGAAATTCGTTCATTAGCAACAAGAAATAAGCATTAAGCACTTTACCCCATTAATCCTATCCTCGAAAATCAAAAGAAGTGAAACCAGGTAGGAAAATCGAAAAATTCTGGATAGGACGGATTTTCGTGGATAGTTTGAGGTTCCAAAATTTGCTATACCCCACGGAATTGGCCAAAATCGGGAAAATCCGGGTGCACAGAAATTTCGGGGACACCATGGGAACCCGACGGAGAACAACACGTGGACCAGCAACTGAATGTTCATGCAAAAGCTTACTAATTGGGATTCGGATGACTTCAAAACTGACGCCAACCAACAGGATTTGGAATGTAAATGAATTTAAGTTCTCAAGGCTCTCAAATGACAAGTCCTCATGGTAAACAGTGATGCCCTAATTCTAGCGACTGAACTCTTTGTCATGAAAACCAGGATAAGCTCGGGGTTTAAAATATTAACCCTAAAGATGAATGTAAGTATTCTGAGTCTTCATACGGCCGGGGCTAGTTTAATCTTGGTGCAAGATACAAAAATCATGACAATTTAACCACTCTTAATAATTTTGATCAAAACACCTAAAACCCTAATCTCACCAAATATAACGCATTGCGCATCTAAAACAGAATCCTACCCCGAACGCCCATCAACACTTATCCATCCGACATTTATTGGGAAAACAAAGTAGTGCATAGTGCGAGTGAGGAAGAATCACGAAAATGGGTCAAACCCCAATTCGATAAAACAAAATCATGACCAAACATAGGCCGACCTGAAATGACCATCAACACTGAGAAAACTCAATCATTGCGCAAACAAATGGAAGGGCCATCGACAACTTACCATGGAATGTCCTGAAAGGAATTAAGACTTGAAGAGGTGACTGCAAATGAATGTGCCCAAGCAACGAAAACCTTGACACCAGCGGTCCACCAATTTCCCACGCAAGCAGTCGATGATCAATCTTCAAAGCTCAAATGAAAACTCTCAATCGTCAAAGCAGCAAGCAAATAAATAATGAAATTGAAATGGATCAAAATGGTGCCCAAAAGACTTTAAATCCACTCATTTACGTGTCTAAGCAAAGGTACTTCGGGCATTAATGAGCGACAAGATGTGTCTGAAAAATCCTAAAACCCGAGCCCAGGACAAAATTTCAAAAAATCCCAAGATACGCGAAAAATCCAGATGAACACGAATTCTGCGGAAATGGCAGAAACCAGGATCTTAACAAAGTTCAGGACTTTGGCGCAATCCGGGAAAATCTGCCAAAACTAGAAAATCCCAGAGTCGAGCAAAAACCCGAATTTAGAAAACTCACGAATGAATAGACAACGAACCAGAGCCCGGGAAAATCCACTGGAGCTGGAAAATCTCGAATTCGGGTCATAACCCAGATTTTCACTGAAAGCTAATTTTAACGCATTCAAGCCTCAAGGAAAGACCAAAACCAGTAAGACCAATATCTCAAGACCTTAAAAGGACAAATCCAATAAAACCAAAGGTCAAAAGACATCACGAAAAGAGGGTACCTACTCCAAGTGGGCGTGTGTGCAAAACTGCACAACACCACCCATCATCCTCTGCCTAATAATGGACTCGCATCATTCTTCCAGAATAACACAAATCCTATCATGGATCGAATACTCAAGAATATGAACTATAAAGGAAAAGGTTTAGACCTTGATTAGCAAGGTATTTTAGAGCCCATCCAAGTCAATGAAAAATCCTATACACGAGGTCTTGGATGTACTTTTCATGATTCACAATCTTAAAATGTTGGTGGAACCTCTATATATCCTCAACGAGCCTCCTCCAAAAGAATAACAGGGTCTTCCCATCATTCCACCAAATCATTTGCTGCCATTCCCCCTCCATTGTATCACCTCAAAACAACCATCCATATTCCTCCTTCATCTTCCAAATTCATTTTGGGTCCTTATTACCTCCATCCACCATCACACATCCTCTAACTACTACATCTCTTTTGGGCCCTTCTATCCCAAAATCAGCTCCTCCATCTTGCACTATTCATCCTTTCATCCATCAATCACCTATCTATGTCATCCATCATCAACATCTAACTCTCATGTCCCCTAATTAGGATCAACAAAGGCGCATACCTACACATCCTCCATCCACATATCATCCCCAACATCCTACATCTATCACTCCATTCATATTTCCTCCACATCATCCATCTCCTCGCACCCATCCCATTGCTACTAAAATAAATTTGGATGCCAAACTACAAATGCATAAATCTAAACATCCACATGAATCTAAAGCTCCTCATGCATCCCCTTAAAAAGACATGTTGAAGAAAATAAAAATAAAATCCAAAATCAAAATCATACCCATCAGCCACAAAGGCCCACCAAAGCAAAAATAAAAACCATGTGGATCCCAAAGAAAAAAAATGCAATGCCTCCAAATTAAAAATCTATATCAACATCCAAAGTTGCTAATACAAAATCTAATTATGCTCAAGTTCCATCTCCTAAATCTATTTTGGGTCCTTACATCCCAAAATTCACTATCCCATCTCCTCCATTATCCCCACACTCCCCATCTATTAATCCTCCTATCCTTTCACATCCACCGCCATATTTTCCAAATTTGGTCCTAAACTCATCACCCCATCACACACCTACCCCATCATTCCATCCATATACTTTCCAACATCCCATCCATTATCCCACATATCTCCCCCATCAACTCCCTTTAATTCATTCCTTTGCATAATCCATTTATCCCCATAAGGTTGTACCAACATCCAATCGCCGCTTCACACATGGGCGCCTAATACCTCATATGGAATTTGATGCTTGATTCCTTCATCCATTTCTTTATTGCATGTCTTATAAATCCATTTATGCACATCCCTATCCTTATCCATCTCCATCCACATACTATTCAAAAATCTATAAAATTCAAAAAAGTAAAAGAAAAATAAAATAAAGTAAAATAGTAAAGAGAAATAATTCATCCAATGGTGAAAACTTGGAAAACAAGCACCTTGGATAAGTACCATGATGAAAACCTAGAAAACAAGTGTCATGTTTAAATACCCCATCCAACTTACTTCCACACTTGGGGGCAACTGCATCCCCTTCACCCATCTCCTCCATCCAACCTATCTTACACATCTTGCTTGTCATATCCTATTTATCCCAATCCCTCCATCCTCCTTGTGATTTTGATATAGATTGGGGAAAACATATATACATGCTTTGGACATCACTTCACATACATTCCCCTCACCAACACAATATCATAATCCTTATCCAAATCCATCTATCTACCTTGTCCACCTGCCATGCTACCATCAATTTCCCTTCGTTATCCATACATCCTATCTATCCTTCTATCTTCCACCCCTCATGCCTCATCATACATGACACATATAGAGTGGGGGAATCTACTTCCTTTATGACATAAGTCCTTGGAGACATCATTCATCCATCATAGCATCCTTCCCATCTCCCCATTCTTATCCTCCTATCTATCCATCATAGCATCCCTGCCATTTCCCCATCCTTATCTCCTTACCAATCCAAAAAATCCTTTTCATCTCCCCATCCTTATCTCCTATCCATCTAAAAAATCCCTTCCATCTCCTAATCATTATCCCTATATCCATCCATCTTCCAAACCCTTACCTTTCTATCTATCCATTCAGTAGCCTTTTCCCCATCCATATTTGTATCCCTTTTATCCATCTGTCCTACTATCTTCCTATCTCCTTGTCTTTATCTATCCATCTCTTCATCTTTATTCTCATCCCATCTCATAATCCCTTGTCATTGGTGTCTGGCTATAGGATTCTTCCCATGTAACCCAATGTCATATGTCTCATCATCATCACTCCCCACTTCTTTCACACATCTTTCCAACCTCCTATCACTTTTCATCACTCCTTTCTCCATCATATCATCATCCCAATTCATCTTTTACTAATTTGGATAACTATCCCATCCTTAAGCTTTATGAAATTTCCATCATCCTATCTTATCTAGTAGGTCTATCTTGTCTCATCATATCAATCCCATAATCCTATCCACTTATCCTAGTCATCTCATCATCCCTTCTCCATCGTTCGTCTTTAGTATTTTGTCAAACTACGTTGCCCCTGCACTTTCACGTAGTCAAGGTCGATCATTTGATCCACCCACGGGGATCGTTTTGTTCATCTATCATTGGTCTTCATTGTCCTCTTTCCACTTTTTTCCATGGTATTTTATCAAACTACGAGGGCTTTGCACTTTCACATAGGCAAGGCTAATCTTTGATCGGCCCACGAGCCCCTAGGTCTTTAGGGTGTGTCAGTCTTGTGTCTTGTATCTGGCGTCATATGTCATGTCATCAAGTATGTCCTTATCTAGCTGGTTCTTCACAAATGAGATCCACTTGTATCATGAGATCCAATCAACTTTGAGTATCATGTGTCATACCGATCTTTTAGTTTAATATCCATCTTTGGTCTCAACAAGATGCATCTTTCCTAACAAACCTCATCAATCCCATCCATCCCCTTGATCCTATGGAAAAGGTCATTTGAAATTGATTGTGATCTTTTGATACTTTTGGTTTTTATTTATCGTTTGAGTTCCCTATCACAACTTGTCAAGAACGCCATAATCTATCATATCATGGTGTGTTTTGATCATTAACCTAGGGACATATCTTTATCTTTTTGCATTGTTTTTGTCTTCTAGGTTGTTCCACATAGTACCTACCAAGATCCCTGAGGTCTTGTGTTATGTTGGGGCATCTTTTGTTCTTGTTGTTATCCCAATTCCTAGCTTGACCAAGGTCTTTGTGAATTTGGGGTGTTGGGATAGCCTTCTTGTCTTTTGTGTTTATTTTACACATTTGAGACTAATCCTCCTTGGTTTACATACCCTAATGATTGGTGTCTTATGCTATAGAAAAAATTAGTGCTCTAAAATTGGAAAATTGCATTAGGATTGCATTTCATCTCCCATTCCATTGCATTGCATGTATCCTCCATCCCTTCCCTACCCAACCCATGACCTATGATTTTGGTTGTGCAAACATTCATCTCCCCATCCCCCATCCTCTCATCTATCAAAATCTCCCCCCCATCCATTCAACCTTCATCACTCTACCTCTTATATTCATCCAATCTATTATCATCGTCTCTTCAATCTTCATAGAATAATATAGATTTTTATTCTAAGAATCTTATCCCTCATCATTTTAGTCCATCTCACATCTCAATCCAATCCTCATCAATTCAATCTAGCACAAATCATCTAATCACATCCTTGGTCTTGTTCCCTATCTCGCTACAAGCCTTGATCTAATCATCATCATCATCATCATCATCATCATCATCAGGATATCCTTCCATATCCTTTGGTGTTGTTTTGGGATGTATCCTTCCCTCATCAACAATGCTTTCATCATAATCATCGAGATGCATCCTTCCCTATCCTTTGGTGTTGTTTTGGGATGTATCCTTCCCTCATCAACAACACTTATCGGGATGTATCCTTCCCTATCCTTGTGTTCTTTCGGGATATATCGTTCCCTTATTGACAACACTCCATCAATCATCAACCCATTTTGGCTTGTAGCTTGACTGGGGCAACATCACCTTTATCTTTAAAACCATTTGTGCTCCCAATCTCCTCTCACTCATCATCCTCCCTTATCTGTCACTTCACATCCTCTTCCTCATCTACCCTTTCATCATGTCATCCATTTTGAGAGCACACTTGTGTTCTCTTGAACCTGCATGTCCTCTCGAGGGGGCATCCTCAATCCCTAACTTTCATCTTTACCCCCATCATCTTTCTTCCTAGTCAATCCTTTGATGATTGGAAAATTTTTCCCAATCTAACCATCTTCTGGTTTCTATGTTTTAATATTCTTTGAAATGATGCTACTTCATAACACCATCTCAAAGAGGGGAAAAATGTAGACATCCAAATTTGGCTACTTTCATTTGTCCAAATTTATCCCTTTTTGTCTAAACATCCCCTTATTTTCATTAATTAAGTAATAGTGCTATTATTTAATTAATATCCTTAAATGCTTCTAAATCCCTAAGGTATTTAGTTAATAATTAAATAGCTTATCCTTTTACTCCCCTTTTTCCTCAAAAAAAGTAAATAAATAATACATTTATTTAACCCCTCACATGTCACATCCTCCATCACTTTTCTTTAATATTAATCCACGTTATAATCTCATAATTAGGGATGTACACATGTCTAATCCTTGATTAGGATGTGTCACATCCTCCAACTTTTGCAAGTTGGCTCCTGATCTTAATTAGCCACTAACTATCTGCTAATCACTAATTAGTTGGTCTGATCAACATCTTGGTCAACTCTCTCATTCCCCGAGGAATTTTTAATTTTTTTGTCTTCCCCATGTGAATTTAAAATTCACTTTTTATTCCTCCAAGGATTCTCCTCTTCCCCATGTGATCATTGAAAGGTCACATCAGTCACATGAAGCTAAAAACCTTCTATTATAAGGACCTTGTCTTATCTACAAGGTACTTTTCAGCCTCCTTCATAAGAACCTTGTCTTATCCACAAGGTGCTCCTCATATGAATTTAAAATTAATATTTATTCTCCCAACCACCTTATCCCTTCCAATCATGTGAATTTAAAATTCACATTTATTTCCCCAACCACTTTTCTCTTCCCCATGAAGATTTTTGAGAAATACTAAAATTCTTCATATGTAACTTTCCTTTCATATGGGAACAAGAAGTTCTTTTTTGAGGAAATATTCTCCCCTCCCAAGGTACTTTCAAAGTACTTGGCCTTCTTCCACATCATTTTTACCCTTTCCATCTCACCATGTCCTTTGGACACTTCATCCTCCACATGACAAGATGTGAGGTCTTGTGAATCCTCAACTCACCATAGCCCTCCATCTTGGCTTTGGTGGCTCAATCATGACTGTTGAATTCTCTAGAGAATTAAATTTCTTCTATAAATAGCCCCATTTTCATTCATTCATGGACATTAGGAATTTTTATCACACTTATGCTCTCAAGTTCTCAAGCCATCATCAAGCACATCTTTTGCATTCAAGAACTTGCACACTTAGCTCCCATCCTCTTGCATCCATCTTCCATTGCATATTAACCACCTTGCATCCATTTTTCATCACATTTAAATCAAGGGAGCACACATTCAAGCTTCAACCAAGGGCCAACCAAGGAGATCAACACAAGCAAAGGTATAATCAGTGTTTTATTGTTCTTTTGTTTGTGTTCAACTTAGGCTAATCTTAAGGTGGTCTTGTGTTCTTTACATTTCATTTTTAGTTTGTATTACATATTTAGAAGTAAAAAACACTTTCACACAAATACAAACTAGTGATTTGTGACATTTTATCTGTAGATTCTAAATATATTTTTTTCATTTTTTTTGGAATTAGATTGCACTTCTTTTTCCATCTCCTTCGAAAACTAGTTTTTTTTCAGTAAACACTACTTGTAAGGAGTGTTGCTCACTATATACAACATAATTTTTTTTTGAATTTAGATTTGTAACTATGATATCTAATGCTTTGATTTGGTTTCATAGTGTTTTATTGAATATTTTTTCCTTACTCAAGTTTCGAAGTCAGACCAATTAAAATTTAGACATAGGTGGACTGTATACAACATAACTTTTTTGTATATATGAATTTTTTATTTATTTTTGTTGGATCAAGGACTTAAATATCTATTGCACTAATATTTTTCAATTTTTTTTTTGATAATCTTCTATTTTTTCACATGTACAGAACAAAGAGCTTGATTTTTCGGTGAAAAACATACATTCACAAGAAATAAAAAATAAATATAATAATAAAATTAAATTAATTTAATATTATACTTTTTGGGAAGCTTATAATAAGGACTACATACTTACAAAAAATAAATTTTAAATGAATTCATTTGATCCCTCAAAAGGTAAATCAAAAGTGGTTTTTTATCAGCATTTTGATAGGTGTAAAGGAGACTCTGTTATAGGTATGGTTTAAAACTAGCAGGGTTCTATCCAAAGGGGTTTGATCTAAGGTGGTTTGATCAAACCCTCTTCAATTGGAATCCTCTAAATGGAACTTTTCAAGGCTTAAATCATTATATTTTCTAAAAATATGTGAATTCAACAAAAAATAGGATTTCCTAGAAATTGTAAACCAGTATTGTGGGATCACCACGGGTACTGGTCTAACAAGTAACTTGGAAATGTTTTTTGGATTTGCAATACACTCACTTTCTATAGTATCAATTAAAATAGAAACAATTTTTCCATAGAGCTTACCAAATATCTAGATTGGTGGAGCTTGGAAATTTGCTTTCCTATTGTCCACAGCTGCATGAATCTAGTGTTGGGTGCTCCTTGCCGATTCCTTCCTTTTTTTCTTGTCATCCGCTGAGGAAAAAAATTGGCATAATACTCTCCTCCACTCACAAAACATCTGCTACAAGGTACTCTGGGTCCTTCAAATCTATCCTTCCTACTTTTGTTGTTGTTGTTGTTACCTCTCTTATTGTTGCCATTAGAATTCCCTTGAACTTTGTCTTGGGAATTATTTCCATTCTTCAGGTTTTGGATTTGATGATTGTTGCCTCCTTGTTGGTTATTATTCTAAAACTTTTTATTCCCAAATATAGAATCTAAGTTCTTATGAAAGTTGGCCATCTATTGAGGGTTCTACTCCTATTTCATAGCCTTCTCAAAAACCTCATCCATAGTCAAAGGATTATAGATATCCACATCTGCACCTATTTGAGAACCCAAGATGAATTTCAAGATGCGGAATCACTCATCCATTTGATATTGCGGTGCATACTTGAGCAAATGACTGAACCTCTCCTGGTACTATGTCATTGTCAAGCCACCCTGAATCAGGTTTTGGAATTCAGCCATCTTCCTATCAAAGAAGAGTTGGGGTAACCACCTCTTCCTCAAAAGTGCAATAAATTTATCCTAGGTGGTCTTTCTAGGAAATAGTTTCTTCTTAGATTTCACATTAAATCCCATAGGTAGTTGCTTCTCCAATAATTTGATACGAAACCCACATAGCCTTGGTCTCATTGGACAAATTTTAGAGCTCAAATTATTTCACCATCTCAATTATTTAAGCTTTCACTCCATCTCCAATGGTCTTTACATCAAATTTAGGCAGAGCAACCTTCTTGAGGTCCTTACCCAATTCTTCAGTAATTCTAGCCCTAGGAATTCCCTTTTCTTCATTCCTAGAATCTATTCCCCTTGGTTTCCTTGGTCCTACTCCACTCGGTTTCCTCTAACTTGTTGCTCCAAGTTATCCATCTTGATATCCAACCTATTCCTTGTTTCAGTCAAGAGGCTCACAATTTGATCCAATCTATCATTTTTCTCAATACTTGGCACACTATGATCATTATTCCTTGCTTGCGCCATGATTACTAATCAAGAAGGCATATAGTTACAACTTAGCATCATAGACAAAAAGGCCCTAGTGTTAAACCTAGGGCTCTAATACCCAATGTAAGGATCGTGATTCAATTAAATCTAACAAAATGATCAATAACTCAATACCTCATAAGCTTAGAATTAAAATGATACATCATTTAAGTAAATAAATTACATAACATAACCTCATGTATGTAGTGCATAATCTAGGTAAATGCACATAATATCTTATATATACCATTGCAATTTAGGCTCTTGAGCCATGGAATGAAATAAATATAAAAATTGGAAGTAATATTACAAATAATGATACAACAACAATGTGAGGACATAAATAGCATTGTCTCTGACTGCCACTGACCCTCATAGTCATCCACAAGTCAAGAGATAAGAACCTGGTTCAAACGATTTTCCACCCAGCCACAAAGCTTACACTTCCTCAAAAAATTTCCTAACATGAAGAATACCTGGCCTTGCATGAAGTACCTAGCAACTTGGAAACGAAAAGCAGGAGGGAATCTTGGTGCAAGCCTAATGTATATACATGCATTTCTAACACAAACATGTAATGTCCCACAAATAGGATATGGCAAAGAAATATAATAGTTTTTCTAGGTAAGTTCCATATATTTCAATGAACACAAGGCTTTGGCCAAAGCACTAAAAGTATCAAGTAGATCTTGAAAAGAGGATCGACTAAGGATCGACCTTCTCTATTAACCCATATTTGACAGCATATCTTACAAGGTAAACCTAACACACAACAAAAAACAATAACATGAATAATTCTCATGAAAATAAATATTTTCTCTTTCTTTCATGCAGATGTTCATTTGTATACTTTCCATTATTTTATCCTTTAATGCCTAGTAACAATAAAGTAATCATCGATATGCAATCCATTTCTTACATGCAAACTAATTACAAACATACAATTGAATTATTTTTTACAAGTAGTACTATTTTCACTATCATACATTAAATAAGGTAATTGCAATACTAGTTTCATTTTAGGCAGAAATTTAGGTTTTCACAAAGACCAAACCAAATTCCCAAATCTGAATAAGGCTTCCTATTATTGACTTTGTTTCATCAATAGGTAAAAGAATGCAAGAGCACTATCCCTATCCAATACTATTGAAGTAAATTTAAACAAGTAGACAATAATGGACTATATTTTTTTTAATTTTAGATTTAAAAAAAATGAATTAATGTTCAAACTAATCTATGAGAGGGATACCCGGACCCTTGCACTAAAATGAGGCTAACTTGATTTTTTTCCCCAATATCTCCTTCCTTGCTATGATTTTGAAGTAGTAATAATTACCCAAAGCTTTGTCCTTGAAGTCTTTTCCTTTAGCTACCCTTAAATTTCTCGTCCAAGTGGTAATAAAAAAATTCAACGCCTTTCCATTTTTTATTTATTTTCGTTCTCCTTATATTTTTTTGGCATGTTTAACATTGACTATAGTTCCAGATCTTATTATTATTATTATTTTAACCCACTTTTTCATCTTTCCTTTTGCATACTTTCATGTGATTCTCCTAAGTTCGTCGCTTTATTTTTAGCCCTATGCTTTTTTTTTAATATATAATTTAATTATTTTTTAAACTTTTAGCAAAGTTTTATAATTAATTTCTTTAATTTTTTTATTTTATTTTTATTGATGAATTACAATTTCTTTTTTATTTTGACTTTCACCTCCTTCTAGTGAATGCAAATGCATGCAACAAATAATCTTTACTTTATTATTTTAACGTTTACCATTCAAACTTTTTAAATTTAATTTAATAAAAGAAACACACACACGTATAATTTAGACAATTATTATTATTTAATTATTTTGGAAATAAAATTTATTTATTTATTTATATGAATAAAAATAATAAATTATTAATAAATACATATAAATTTATTTGAGACAAATAATTAATATATTATTTTGAAAATAAACTATTTTATTTATTTATTTATTTTATATATAATTATTAATAATATATGTAATTATATTTTATTCAATAATTAGTATTTTTCTTTAATAATAATCTTATATATACTTTTACATATTAATAATAGTACCTTTATTATTAATTTATATAAATATAATTTATTACCAAATTAAAACAAATTCAATTTCAAATTTAAAACAATACTTGTTTGCATTCAAGTTTAAATTTTTACTTACAACATTATAAAAATCATAAGATAACAATTTATTTTTCAAATGAGTGAACTTTCACAACTTTAAATAAACATATTCATTTCACACAATAATCTTAAATCAATATTAACACAATGCAACCCTAAGAGAATGTGACTACATGAGTGTGTGAATGCCTCAAGATCCCATCATACTAATTATTTCCAAGCGGCTAGGAAACCTCTACCTCAACCATGTTCTTGTCTTCGACATTTCCCACTCATTTTCCTACTAATTATTGCCAAGCGGCTAGGAAACCTCTACCTCAACCATGTTCTTTTCTTTGACATTTCCCACTCATTTTCCCGCGCTTAGTCACACTTAGTTGTGCATTAATATGTTAGTCCTCAAAAACCAAAAAAAACTCATAATAAAAAACATGACAATTATTTTCATTTCATTTCAATGTATCAAGATTAACCATCAAATTTAGCAATCACGCACATGTAAATACCAGATAAAAAATCAAGTGATCATAAATGATTTTCAATAGTTTCATTAATATACTAAAAAATATAGATGTAGTATAGGATCAAGATGTGACAAGATAAGGAATACAAATATCTTATCCACAAAGGATAAGGATTACAAATATCTTATCCATAGAGGATAAGGATGACAACTCATAGGATAAGATTGACAACTCATAAAGAAAAAGATAAATCTTATCTACAAAGGATAAGGATGACAACCCATAGGAAAAATATCTAAAGTCAATCAGACTTTATGAGTTTAGAATCTCAAAATCTATAAATAAGAGGCCTATACTTTGTTGCAAGGCATTGGAAAAGTTTATTGTGGAAAAGTGACATTCAGTCCTTAATTTTTTTAGTCAACATCAAGTCTTTACTTCTATAATTTTCTTCATTGATTGCATCTTCAACCTTGTTTCGCTTTGAAATAATGGTTGATTGTATGCTTGTGATGTAATGTTTTACTATTTTTTATAAAACAGTCATTATAGTAGTCTCCAGTGAATCAAAGATCAATATTTTTGCCTCTACTTGTTTCAATCTTCTTTGTGTATGAAAGAAAAACATGTATTATTGTGAGTTCTATGACTCCTTGATTTTTGTTGTTCTAAGTTTACCTTTGAATTACTATTGCAAATTACTGTGTGAAGCTTTAGATTGAGATTCATAAATTGTGTTGTTGAAAGGAAGTAGAAGTCTACTCTATTTGGCGTATCACCTTCATTTTTTATTTTAGATTCAGATTATCAAATCTTTCTCATCTCTTTTCCCAACAAATATATTTAGTTATAGTTATTTTTTTGGTGATTTATCAAAGGGAATCCACCCTTCAATCGGAGGTTGGCCACAAATTTCACAAGTCCCACAACTCGAGAGGTCATCCCATGTTTCACAAGATAGCTAGATTCAAGATTCAGAAGGGGGCATATTCCAAGTGATAATAGTTCCCATGACAATGAAGGAGTGGAGATCATTTTGGTACCCTTAGAGGACATTTGGGAGTCATAAGGTGAAGTGGGCAGCTGTGAAAAGAGTTTTTGCATCAGCTACATGGTTGCTATAGTCATGATCAACCTTTTCTCTCTTTGGAACACTAGTATGGTGAAGTTTCCAAGCCCATGAGCCATGAAACCTTGCCAAAGTGGAGAATGGAAGTGGTCTAAAAGGTATCAAGACACCATCCAAGGAGCCATGGTGCATTTGGTTGACAAGAAAGTAAGTTTCCATGTGATGTAAGGGCATGTGCAGGATCATGGTATGCCAAAAAGTGGCAATGGAGGAAAAAATACGTGTTTCTACGACTCAAAAACGCGAAAATGGTGAGTTGACTTTTTGGAGCTGGGGTGACTACCAAGGCAGAGGGAAAACTTAGTTTTAGGAATCGGATATCCGATTTGGATCGGATATCCGATTTTGTTCAGTGTAAAACAAATCTCATTCCGACCCAAGCAAAAGGCTAAATCTCATTCTGACACAAGCAAAAGGAATCGGATATCCGATCCAAATCGGATATCCGATTCAAATCGGATATCCGATTTTGGTCAACTGTATATATAAAAAAAAGCCGCGACCAAAACTCATTCATTTTTATTTTCGGCTCATCGGCGGGGGGCGCATAGTGGAGAGCGAAATCCGATATCCGATTTGGAATCCACCTCTATCAGGTAAAATTTTTAATTTTTAATCAAATTTTCAATTAGATTTGTTTATTTTTAATTGATTTTTTTCAAAATATTGTTTTTTGGTAGAAAAAACTAGGGTTTTTTGGTAGATTTGCAAAAAAACATAAAAAATTGAAGAAAAATAGTAAGAAACTACTTTTTTTAAAATGTAATGGCATTTCCATAGCATACAAACATTGAGAGCAAATAAAATACAGAGTTCAATCCATGAATTATAGAAAATAGATTTTTGTTGGTTATATTCATATCGCTGATTACATTGCACAAAACATACTACAACTGCATAAATATCAA
>VDFB02126012.1:0-32182 GCA_007258455.2 Sequoia sempervirens
CAACATATAGAAATTAAAAGATGTTAATGCTTATCCAAACTGAACATGTTTATTCTATGTCCAAATGTCCAAATACCAAGCTAACATAGAATATTTATAACTAAAGTTCAACTTAATATGAAAAGGTGTATTGTACGCTAACATATAGAAATTAAAAGATGTTACAACTTACAACATATCTTTTTAGTCAAGAAAAAAATGTTTGTGAAAACCTACATTCAAAGTCAAAAAATACTAGCAAGAGATCGTCAAGTTTTACAGTCTGTCTTTTTATTTTATTTTTAAAAACCCAACAAGCAGCCTGCAAACAACAGCAGCAAAAACACATTTCCAACAATACTATGAGAGGTTCTTAGAATAGCATTCCCAAATAGCCTTATAAGCTCCTTGATCCTCATTTATAAGAAAATAGGGATGCAATTTTCTAACAGAGAAGACATACTTTTTAAGAAATATGACCTCCATTGAAAAATTAAGAGAATTACAACAACCCTTATTGTGGTAAAGAAGGTGGCTCCATGGAACTTCCTAAAGAATATAGGAGAATATTTAACTACCAGATAAGTCCAAGGCACCTACTAGTATCAAAACTTGATGTTCAATATTTGTTGAAGTAAAAGAAGATCTAAATGGTTAGCTATAGCAGTCAAATTGCTCTCAATGGTGAAGCGGTGAGCATCAATCTCCACTAAAGTGCTCGCATGCACCTGGTGCACAAACTCCACACTATCAAAAGGAATGGAGAGAATCTGCTGTTATTACAGAGTAAAAGTTCATAAAGCTCAATAAAGATTGTCCAACATCATTGAAAAGACAAAAAAATCTCAGAGAAGAACCATGTATGAAACTGCACTATGAAAAGATACATGTCAATACTCTCATCTCAACTTCAGATTCCACTGCAAGGCACAGATGAACATCTCAACAAGATATTCATACAAGGTGGTTTTTGAGATGAAGGAGATCTCCCCTCATCTAAAAACCACAATAGTTGCATATCACCAGTCCTAACTCCAAAACCTTCGTGTCATGCCTTCAAGCAGGTTCCCTAGACTTGCTCTTATGTCAGTTCACTGAGGATGCTATCGGAAACTCACGAGTAATTATGAGTCATATGGAAAACTTGCCAACTATGCTAAAAACACAACCATGGCTTAAAAAATGCTTTTATTCCCACCTTTTCTCACTATACTTTCTATTCTTACTATACTATGCTTTGTTATGGTTACACATATTTGATTACTTTTCAGCTGCCTTGAAGTGGTTATTGACGACTTTGAAGGACTTTCAAACAAGATTTGAGAGGTGTGTGCAATTGTTTTGGTTTTTTATTATAGGTTTTTGAAATTTTTCCTTCCACTTTGGTTCAGTTCTAGCATTTCAAAGTATTTTTTCAATCCATGGGGTTAATTTTTTTTAAATTGATTGTTATTTGGCTAGTGTTCGCAACTTTGGAGTGATATAGTATTATAGAGCACTAAGTAACTTGACAAGAACTCATCTGTCAAATTTTTGGCAAGTTACTTGCCTATCAAGTTTCTAGCAAATTACTCACTTATCAAGCAACTTGCTTGTCACTTCAAGATCACGAGATAGGCAAGTTCCTAGTGATTTGTGAAACTATATTTTGGACCTTTTTCTGTTTAAGACTGGTGTGCCTAAACATTGGGCATATATGTATTTGATAAATTTCAATATTAGAAAAAACATTCTACTGATACTACTGTAAACATTTACCCCTAACTTCTAATTGGTAACTTTGAAAAATATGATAATAAAAATAAGTGAAAAATCAGAGCAATCCAGTGAAAAATAAGACTCCAATGTTGATGACTCAGATCTGCAAGGAATAAGAGATAGGTTTCCCCTCTAAGCTGTAGCTTGACATGTGAGCAGTTAAAATTCTGTTAAGCCCGGTACTTGCCCTGTCTTCTGCAGGATGGTCAATGTTTAGATGCCTAGGGCAGTTCTCTTTCTTGTGTCACTGTCCGATAGTGACTTCACACTTGAAATCCAATCTATTGTTTTAATTGGTTAATATAAATGAGCAAGGGACCCCAGTCCCTCACTTTATCTAGCAAAAAAAAGTATTATTTAAATTTGAGCCACATTATTGCCACTGTAAATAAGAGTAAAAGTTGCATGATAAATTTATAAACCTGACAAGAAGCATTGTTATGATACTGTTTTATACACATAAGCTCCTGACAGTAAGCATTCTTATGACCTTGTTTCAGAAATATGAGTTCCTGGAGGCATATATTCTCTTAAATGAATTCGCAAGCCTTGATTTATTGATTTACAGTGAGTTTGGTCAAAATGTCGAAACATAAAGAGTTACAGATTTGAACAATACATATAGAGTGAATTGAAAGGTTCCCTCGCTCCTACATGGGGGCTTGTTATTTCCACGAGATGTGCTTGCAAGGCTATAACCTTAACAATTATATGTATATAGATAGATCAATAGATACATTGACTAATGTGGGGATTAAACTAAAAATCATGTTTTACCTTCGGATCTTATTAATTTTTATACATTATGCACCTAGTTCAATAAAAAATGTAACTAAAATTAAAGTTGTGCTGTCATCACTGATAAAAATAAAAGTGGGGGAATGTAATTGTGGGAGATATTTTTGGAGAACTGTGTTCAAGCTTTCAAAAAAGGCATGTAAGATAATTGCATATGATTAAGGCAGACTTGAAGAATGTCTAAGCCTAATACATAGGCATCAATAACTTTCTTACCAGTTGCATTTAAGTATTTTCCAAGGATTGTAAGCATTCATAAGAATTTGCTCTCAAAAAAGGCAATAGAAAGATAAATAAATACAAATGTTGGTTCATGTAAAATATTTCACATAGAATTAACACAATAATGTTAGAACCATATCCTAATCTCGTTTTTAATTTTACTTGCTATACAATGTCAAAAAAAATTACTGCCAAATTGTGCTAAGCAGAATATCTTATCACATATAAAAAAAAAAAATTTACACATAAACTCTTTCCATACTAAATATTAATTAGATTTTTGTATAAATTAGAAAAGAATTTAATTCATGCTTATGTTTTCAAGAAATCCAGCTATTTTTGGCATTCAAAAATATCGAAAACTTCAAAAATTTGAGATAATTATAAATCTTTAAGAATATAAAACATAAAGTAAGGCAAGTACCTCCATTTCTTTGAGCTTCTGCTATTACATGAAGAGCAAGGGTTGTTTTTCCTGATCCCTCAGGTCCATATATTTCAATCATTCGGCCCTAGAAAAAATTCAGTTAATTTAACTATCTTCAAATGTAAGAAAATGAAATAATTTAATGATTCCATGAACAAAATATCAACAACAATAAAACAATGTATCCAAACAAGGAAGAGAAGGGTGTGTGTTGTCCTCCAACAGAAAATATTCATACTTCTAGGTAATTCGTTAGATAAGATTGCTTCTTAAATTAAACAATAGATAGTTTGATATGAAGGACACAATATTACAAATTCAATGTTGTATTTTCAATCTTCTTGTAGTTTTAAAATGCACCAAAGCACTAATGAATATTGTATTCAATTCAGTTCTCTTATCTACAAAACAAAATGAAAAATAAACGATAGCAATTTTACTCACATCTTAATGCAACCCAAAAAATTATTTCAACCAAAGGAAGTTACATGTGCAAGGCTCTTTCCAACAATGGAATCTCTAGAAAGACTCTACAACCTATACAAGTGTCACATAGAATACTCATCTTGCTAGAGAGGATCTCGAGGTGCAAGACCCTCTACAATAATGATGGTTATTGTTGTGTGGGGTTGGTGGGCAGAGGCCAATGTTGCTCAAAGGAAGAGTGGAAGAAAAAGATCATTGATGATGATTGGTGGTCCACTGTGAGGTAAGAAATTTTGTAAATTATTTATATTTTTCAAATTTTAACTTTTGGAAGTTTTAAAATTCACTCTATCATTGAGTCTTCTAATTTTTTGGATATGTTGCCTGCAAATACATTTGCTCTTTCCATCTCACCCATTGTGTAGTTGTGAAAGAAGGGTTTATGAAGGCCCTTCAAAAGATGTACAACATTGAGGAGGCATCCAAACTTTGATAGCAGTGGATCACTTTTGTCAATCTTTTAGATCAAACATTTAGCAAACCAAACACCAAGACAAATAAGACTACATAAGATCAAACCAACCCTATCCGATTATATACATGGCATAGTCAAGATGCAATAGAGTTGTGGATGCTTGCCATTCCCCTCCTTTCATAGGTTGTCAATTCCTTTGTTACAAAGTGGAATTTGTCCACATACTGCTTCATCGAATTAGTCAAGAGAAATAGGCTTACCTCTTGATGAGCTAAGAAGTTGATAGTTATGCATACTACCTTGTGACTTCAAGATCAACAGACTCCTTAGTATTGTCAAACTCTAGCCACATCTTGGGATGTTGATCCTGCAAATGCCACAAAAATTGATGAGGGAGCATACATAGGATTGGTTTGGAGCACCATTGGATCAATCAATCCCTCATATTGGGATTTTTAATGTCCCTTTCTAGAACATTTCTTGTTTTTGCCTTCAAACAATATTTATAATTCCAAAATGATAATTACATTTATATTTATTAATATAACTTAATCAAAATCATGAAGTTTATTATAATATTCAGATTTTTCACTTGGACATAATTCTGAAAATAATCTTATTTTGATTTTCTACTATGTTTCTTCTTCCAATTTGCACCTATTTTTCCTTAAATGTTTGTCCTTGATATCTAGAAAAGTTATGGGTTTTTGTCCAATAACTTGATAGGAGAAGTAAGGGTTTTCGTCCTCTTTGGCTGTAATATTTACTTTCAAAGTCACATAATATTTATTCCCAATTGATTGGTCTCCTCCTCTCAGTAAATGATCTCCCTTATATATCTAAACACTTCATGAGACAAACATTCATACACCCTTTGACTTTTGATAAACTATAATTTTAGTTTTAATTTAATCATTCTTTAAACCCAATCGCAGAGATCTTAATTTAGGCGCCATTTTTAATCTCCTTTAAATAACTTCCTTGTAACTAGTTTATGTATTAGCAAATTACCTTCTTATCTTGGGTGAATGTCTTATAAATTTGAGCATGCCATGTTTTGGGTTGTTGACCAAATTTCTCAAAATGTAAATTGGCTTATTTTGAAATGGGACATTACAGAGTGCCTCAAATTCAAACTCAAACTTTGATGCAAACAAAGATCACAAACAACAAATAGATCTAGCTGATATATTGTTTTTTCTAAATTTGTCATTTTGTAATTGTGGCCTTTGACCTTTTGTTGTACTTGTTATATATGCACAATTACAATGTGTAATGTCATAAAATTGCACCCCTTGCAATTTCACCTACATTTTTACATCCACTTTAGTGTCCACCCCCTTAGTATTTGTGTAGGCTCATTTTAGCCCTTGCATCCACCTTTTCCCTTCTCATGATGCTCAGGACCCCTTTTCAACAGCTACCTTTGTGTGTCAGTTTTGCATCAAATCTTATGTGTCCTTGTTCCTGTTGCTTTCAAGTGTGATTTGTCTGGACACTAGTGCGCCACACAGACGTCTATGCGTCGCGCTAGCATCCCACAACATTTCAGCATTCAAACGGTCATTTTCAAGTGTCTTTCCACTTGTCACCTACCTTTGTTAGTGATAACAGCCTGGGACGCTTTGTAACAGCTCGGGAACCTTCTTTTCCCTCCTATTCTCTCTTTAAAATCCATCTTTCCAATTCATTTGGTCCTCTGGGTCTTTCCTCTCCTCTCTTGGACATTCTCTTGTCTCTCTTTCTTGCTATCTTGCTTGCTACAACACTCTAAAGTTGTCATAACGCTCTCTCTCTCTCTCTCTCTCTCTCTCTCTCTCTCTCTCTCTCTCTCTCTCTCTGTGGCTTCCTCAAGCCTTGCAGGTGATATCTCTCTTGTCTTGTGTCTTTAACCACCTTGGGATTTATCACATTCCCTTGTCTATGCATTTATCTATCTCATCTATTTATCTATTTCAATGTCTATTATTTTCTCTATCTATCTATCTAGCTATCTATGGAGGTGGGAACACCAAAACAAGGGTTTGATTGAGGCAAGCCCCTGAACAGCCCTAACAATTTTCCTCGGTCTTATGTGTGCAGGTATTGAAGACATTTATTTGTTGGAGCCTTCATTGCTTAGTCTATTGTGAGCGCTTTCTTTCTCTCCCTTCATTTTATCATTTACATTCTTTAATTTATATCTCATTTAGTTTACATTATTTCAGTTCTGTTATTCTCTGTTACTTTCTCACATTCCAAGCGTTCTTAGCAGTCAGAGTAGAAGTAGTCACTTTGCTATTTTCTGTGACATTCTCGGTTTTCGGTCTGTACGAGACTCCAGTGTGCCGCGCTGCCGTCCTTTGGCTAAGAGCTCGTTAGTCTGTCCAGAAAACCTCTGTGACCTACTCTTTTTGGTTCTGGAACTTTCGCCTTTTTATCCTGACACTTGAACTCTGTTTGTTGAGGTAGTCTGAGGTAGTTTAGGGCAGTTCATTCCATGGGATTCTCTTGGTAACTAAGAGACTCGTGAGCAACGAATCCCCCTTCACACAATGAACAATAAAATTTCGTCAAACTTGTATGTCGAATCTCACATGAATTCTCAATTCAACTCTAATATTGTTTAATATAGTTATATAATGAATATAGTGAATCCCTTATAATATGAATAATTTAAATTTCCTTTACTTTCTACATTGTTGTCCCCTATCATCCCCAAACGAATGCCTCACATCCTTGCCATCCCAAAATCGTTTTTCTTGTCATCCCCATCTAGAAACACCTTGGAACATAGTCAGATATCAATATAATTAATTTTCCTTTCATTGACATCTAGATTTATACTTTAAAATACTAATTTTTAGAATTTGCCAATTTTTTTCGTTTTTTAAATTGCATAGCCAAGTACATAAATTTTTCCCTAAATTTAAATTATATAATAGAAGTTGTGAATGGGCAATTAGAACAATAAAACAAAATCAAAACACAACAAATTGTGTAATGTCCCTTCTTAGGATCTTCCCGATTTCTGCCCTAGAATAACAATTCCAGTTCAAGTCTAAGGAGGTAATTCATTTTCAATCCTAAATTTATAAAAAAATTATCAAATGTAATACACGATTTAAGATAATCCCGGTTTAGGTCCTACAATAATATTAATAATCACTAAGATGTAAGAATATATGATAACATCTAAATTTACAGGCATTAACATTAAATATTAAGATTTCATGATAACATATTAATTCATATAAACCAAAATACATCAATAGCATTAATAATTATTCCAGGGCATATTCTTATAGTAACCGTATTAGGAATTCATTGGAAATGTTTGCAAACCACAATCTCAAGGATGGTTGTCCTTGTATTGTGAAAGCATGGGTGGATCCCCGTCCATCCATCTCGGGGTGGTGTACTTGAGAAGACCTTCAAGCCCAAGAGCACTCATTCGCCTCTCGGCCCACAGACATGGTAGGATCTCAGGTCCACTCCATCCCTAAGTCCACCTTGGAGGAGCACCATCCTCCTTGATCAAGCCCAGGAGCACTCATTCACCTCCAACCCACGAGCATGGCAGGATCTCCAATCCATCCATCTTGGGGTGGCGTGTTTGATAAGATGCATGAAGACTGCCTTCCTCAACAAGCCCAGGAGCACTCATACGCCTCCCAACCCACGAACCTGCATATCAAGGTGGCATGCTTGATGAAGGAAAGGATGGTACTTCACCTCTCGTGAACTCAAAAGGCTGGTTGTCCTTATTTGCAAGCCATTTCTAATAAATTCAAAGCCGATTACTTATAGAAATTTGCTATTAAATACTCGTAAAAGGAAATGCAATTAAATTACTTACAATTAGCAATCACTTAATTTTTGCAAGGTATATCTACACATCTATTTATTTGTAATCTGATATTATTCTTAAACTTATCTCATGATATTATTAGTGCTGAAGACAATATTTATTTCTGCCTTTATGACTCAATTTTCTTTTTATTTTCCAATTTCAACTTTATACCCTTGATGCCTCTCTCCACTCATTTGTTCTCTCTTTTATATCTTCCATGGTGGGGAGAACCACATCCTTTCATTGGTCATCTTACCAAGGGACACATCCTTCCACAACCAAGCACTGCCCCTTAAACTCTTTTAATTATTAATTATTTATTTTCTTATGAAATCGCTGCCTTAACTGTCTTCCTTAATTAACTCCCATCGAACCCCTTTGAAGAGTCGCCACTTTCCTATCTATTTGGTTGCCACTTTCATATCTCTTGGGTCGGGGATCATTACTAATTCTAAGACAGTTGCGATCAGGTTTGTGATTTATGGCAGGGGCATGACAAAATCAAAATCAAACTCTAACCACAATTAAACCTTAGATCAAGCATTAGTTTGGATTGCTCAACGAACATGCAATCTCTTCAGCAGCAAGTCAACAATTCCCTACATATTTGAATCTATGATTTATGACAAATTTTTAAAGTCAAAGATTGATAACATCTGGATGAATTAGTGAGAGGAATGGTAGATTTAATGATTTTTAAGATGAAGATGTGAACAGTCAAGATTGATTTGATCAATCTCAAGAACTAAAAACTGATTTAGAGTTAGTTAATTCGATTGACTAATTAGCTCAATTGATTGATTAGTCAACTAACTTAACTGAGTAGTTAACTAGTTTGATTGGCTAATCAACTAAATTGATTGCTTAGTCAACTAATTTGATTTAGAGTTAATTAACTCATTAGTTAACCAATTTGTGGAATGTTGGACAAGTAATTGATGTATGATATGAGGTGTGTTAAAGGGCATTATGGGGTTGATGTTAAAGGGGTTTAATGGAATTTATTTATTTTGCATGGCATGGTGGTGTAATCAGCATGGTGGGTTTAAGGTGTGAGTTGATTAATAATAGGGTGTGGGATGATTGGCTGATGAGATGACAATGGGATGGTTACAGCATTGGGTGTTGGTGGAATCTAGTTCTGCATTTCTTTGAAGGTCACTTACTGACTAGAAACAGTGACTTTCCAGGGGTGAAAGAGGAGCCAGAAAGATGGGTCTGAGGTGGCTGTGATGGTTGGGGAGATGCCCTCCGGATGGCGTGCAGGGATGAAGATGTGGATTGGGCAGTTGAAGGTGAGGAGGAGGTGAGTAGTAAGAAAGGGGTGTTGCTGGAGATGGACCGGGTCGAATCCAAGGGTGGTTTGGGGTGATTGGAAGAGGTTGGATTGGAAATTTGTTTAAAAGATGTTGATGAAATAAGTGTTTATAAGAAGCTAGATTTCTGATGGCAGGTAGCCCTAGTTTAGTATAGTATGGATGGGCAGAGATATATGCATTGAAATGCGTGTGAGACTGAATTGCAGCCGAACCCAAGGCAAGGTAGGCTTTTGACAAAACGGAACAAATGACTAAAATGAATAGAGTCAAGGCTTTTATGTCACAGTTATGTTAGCTTGGCCAGGATGGTGATGGATCAGTGTTTCAACAATGGCCATTGCAGGGGTAGAGGCTGTTGAGTTTGTTTGAAGGGCAAGGTTTTAATGAGGCTAAGGGACTCCGAGTGGATTGTTTGTTTGGTTTTGATCACTGATTTTACAAAATGTTTCGGATTTGCAAATTCTTTTCACGTACCTAGAAGTTTTCTATATCTTATCAGGATTTAATGTTCTATTATTTGAATGATTTTCACCGCCTTATCTAGTATTTTTTTATTTTTATTTTTTGCAATTTTCTCATGTTTTTGGACGTTTTTGAAGACCCAGGTGTCCAACCACCCTTGTCTCATTCTAATGTTATGCTAGAGTGTGCTCTAAAGAAGAGTAGACATACCAAAAATTTCCTAAAACACTTTCAATGTCCTTATCAAAGTCAAAATAGGAAGAAGGAATGGGTGCGAAGGACAATGACGGACAATGACGGGATGGTCTTAGGCTATTGAGGATTGACTGGAGTGGGGCCTACCCCCAAGTGTAGGGTATTTGTAGACAATAGGCTGTGCATGATGTCATAAACTAGTTTTCATCATGGTACCTGACCAAGGCAACATAAGAATGGTTTTCCCTTGTGGACAAAAATTTTCTCCTTTTTTTTGATATATCTAATTTTTTGTTTTGCCTTTTTGTTTATTGTTTTTTTTGTTTCTAATACCGACATTAGATCCTTCAAGCATAGAACCTCTTGAGATGAATAATGTTCATAGATTTGTCAAACTCTTGTCCATCTTGTGCAGCAAACTTGTATGCTCCTGACCCAAATTTGGCAATGATGACATAGGACACAGCAAACCAAGCTCAAACTTGCCTTTCTTTTCATAATCCCAATTGGTATTTTTTTTATTTTCTTTATGAACAAGGTCACCAGTTTCAAACTCTCTAGACTTGATATGCTTGGTGTAGCTTCTCTATAGCCTATTTTGATATGCCTTCAAATGATCAAGCGCACTGAATCGTTTTTCATCAAGGAGTTCCAACTCATGAAGATACACAACTTTGTATTCCTCATCATCAATCAAATCATGTAAGGAGATACATAGAGAGGGTAGCTTGATCTCAAAGGATAAGATGGCTTCAACTCCAAAGACAAGGTAATAAGGTGTGGCTCCTATGGAAGTGTGGATATCGGTACGGTAAGCGCATAAGGCAAGTTAGAGTTGAAGGTACCAATCCTGACAAACATTATTGACAATCTTTTCAAGGATTTTTGTGAGTGTTTTGTTGTAAGCTTTGGCTTAGCCATTACCTTGGACCACTCATGTTTGATATGGAATTGGTCACAAAGGGCTTTGACTTCATTGTTCTTGAAAATTTTATCATTGTTAGTGACAAGGATAGAGTAAGGACAAATGAGGTGATTAAAGATGTACTTGGATATTTGCTTGCCAATTACATATGTGAGGGGAATGGCTCCTACCCATCTAGTAAAGTATTCAGTGGTTTTAATGATATGTTTTTGGTCATCAAAGGAATAGGGTTTTTGGTCATCAAAGGAATAGGGATGTATCTTCCCAATGAGATCGAGCCCCCAAGTAAAGGAGGGCCATTGAGTTGTGATCGGTTGCAATGCTTGAGAAGTTGTGGATGAGATCTCCATACTTCTAACAAGATAGACATCTTTTGACATACTGACAAGCGTCTTTCTCCATGGTAGGCCAATTATACCCTGTTCTCAAAATTTTCTTTACCATGCCACTAGTATATGCTCTGCAAATTCCATCATGAACTTCATTGATTGCTAAGTTAACTTCTTTAGAATTTAAACACCTTAAGCATGGTACTGTCATAACCTCTATGATAGAGGGTGCCGCAAAGGAGGGTGAAGCAAGATGTACATTGGATGAAGGTTTTACATTAGTTGCATGGAGTGGGAGAGATAATATTGTCATGGAGGTAAGTGTAAATGTCATGATACCAAGGGGAATTGGTGTTCGACATTTTGTCGTCGATGTCAAAGTGTGTCTGGAGTTAGTATCTTTGTTTTTAAATGCATATGAATTATAAAGCAAAATCAACACATAAACTCATTGCAATGCAATCTCCTTATCCACATAGGAGAGTTGCCAAATGGCTGTTATGCCATGTCAGTGTTGACAAGTCAATGCCATGTCAGATTTGAATTGTCAAGGTCGAGTTCTTTGTTTGGCACAATTCATTTTCGTGGTATTCTTTTCAAAGATCCATGGTTGTTCAGAACATATGATGCACACACCTTGGTAATGTCTGGCATTGCCACTACTCGTGTGGATGTCTTGACAAAGATATGGGTGTCATTACATAGAACTTGTGCATTGGATTTGTTTTGTGCCATGTTATGAAGATTGGATTTGCGTCTTCATTCATTGTTGGATATGAAGAGAGGAGGTGGCCTATGAAGATAGAGAGAAGTTTGACAATGTTTGTAACGTGCTTTGTGTTGTGTAATGTGTGTCGATGGCATTGTTTCTGAGTTCGGTTGTGTTGTGAAAGAGATTTCTCTCTTTAGAGGTTTTTGTATATTGCATCAGCTGTGAGACACTTTTTCAAACCTTTGTGAGGGAGTTTGTGGGTATCGAAAAGGGTATCACTGTCACTAAAGGTGCAAGCTGTGTACGTGCAAGCCATATGTTTTTTCTTCCAAGGGATTGAAGTGTTATATTTGGTCTTGCTTTGAGGTGCAGACTATAGTCGCAGATCTGAATCCTTTCTAAGGATTGCATCAACTATCAAGTAAAAAGGACATGATGAAAGAGTGAAATAGTTATGTTTCAGTATAGAAGTGTTGAAGAGCAATTAGCAGTCTCGTCATGTTTTTGATTGTGAAGTCATGTTCTTCAGGCTCATATGAAAAGGTCTTAATGTTTAGTTAATTTTGGGAATTTCAAAGGTTGATCAAAGATATTATATGCAAGCTTGTTTGTCTCAGTTGATGCGAAGGGTGTATCTCGTATCAAGAAATCAAAGTTACAGTGTTGTGTACGTTTTCAGTGAGTTAGTGCTCACACTGAAGTTGGTGCTTCAGTTGTTCGAAGTCGGTACTTCGACGAATTTGGTGCTTCCAATAAGTTGGTGCTCACTTTTGTAAACTGGGTTGGTGCCCTTTGAAGTTAACGAAAGCAACTGTTTTGTCATGGTTTTTTACTCGAAAGGGTTTTCCACATGATATTGGTGTTCATCTTGTCTTATGTTTGCTCTTATTGTTTTGATTGTTGATTCTAATGGTTCTAAGTTTTAAAAGTTTTACAATACTCATTCATCTCCCCTCCCCCCCGCACTCCTCTCTCAGTATAAACAAAGCTCCCTTATTCGATGGTTATAACTATGCTTTTTGGAGTATTCGAATGCGCACTTATTTGATGTCTCTTGGTTTTGATATATGAAGAAGTGTGGTAACTGGTTATACAATTCTGAGTGAAATATTCCCAGACCAATTTTTCCAATTTTCGAATTACAATAGCGGAGAAATTCACAATCATTAGGGTTAGCACTTAAACCAAACGATGCGGAATTCAACTCTAACCAAGAATGCACACCAGGATCCCGAGTTGGGCAAGGTGTGAGCATATGGTCAGAGGATCTCAATGCAATGCTGAATAGGAACTCTAACCAAGAATGCGCCGGATGTCGACGAGCATATGGTCAGAGGATCTTAATTGAAATGCTTATACAAAGAACCCTAACCAAGAATGCGTCGGAGAACGACGAGCATGTGGTCAGAGGATCCCTACCAACTAATATGCTGAAAATAACTCGACATCAAGAATGTGCTTTCCAACCCGAGACGGAATTGGAGCTACCATATGACGGAGATGCTAAGTATTACAATGCAATAAGGAGAAAAGGTAAGATTGTTGACAGTACTACTGTTCAGCTTACAATATGAAAGAGATTGCCTGCCAAGAGCATAGGATTATAACAAATTAGCGTTACATCATATAAGAGAACTCTCCTTTGCTTAACAAGAATGCCAAGACCAATAACTTCACTCAAAGACCAAACTGATGATTATGATTTAGACAGACCTGCACTTTAAAATATATAACCAGCAACCTAACACCACACTCAAATGATCATATCTCTCTCACAACTCATCCTATTGATGTGAAACCAAATGCAATATACCCTAATGATGAAGGCGACCAAGTTAAAGCACTGAAAACTAATCAAAAGATCCCATATTATTTATGCACGAATTTCAAGGCAATGTCAAATGGTACGGCCCTCAAGGAAGGGCGATTTGCCTTTAAAAATTCAAGACTTCATTAAAAAATCTGCAACTTTGAGAAAAGGGTCGCCCCTCACAGACAAAGAGATTAATGCAACACCCAGAACGATTCTTTTTGTATTTTTTGACTTATGAATAAAAACAACAATCTGCTGTAAGGAAGAGACAATTCCAGAATTTCACTAATATGCATAAACTAGACTACAAAGCCACACAACTACTACAATGCAGAAATCTCTCTACAAATCACTCAATCTACCAATACCTCATCACTAGTCGCTATCTCTCAAGCGAGAAGCAATGCCAAGCTAGGAGGCATACATTCCTCGAAGCAGTCCCAATACCATTCCGGCAGCATAACTTTCCTGTAGACAAAAGATAACCAAGTGAAGACCCAAGACGTCCTTTTATAATTTGTGAAGACCCTTCCAGAAGCTTCAAGAAACCCTAATTCTTTTCCCTCCAAGAAAAGGCGTCACTTTCTTCAAGGCTCATTTTTGACTTTAATGAAATAATCTCTTCCATAAGATGGGCATCCTTTTTCAAGCAATGATTTTAGAACCTTAGAAAATATTGAAATATCACCATGAGGCGCCACCCTTTAAAACCACCTTTTAAAACAACTTTAAGTTCAATCACTAGGCTAAGGGGGTCAACACCAAAATATAACATTAAAACATGACTTAATTAAAATAATTCGAACTTATCTCTCCAATTGTGCCCCATAGCCAAAAATGAGTAAGCCAACTGAACAGTCTGAAGTAGAAATCCAACCAATCCGAAACCAATAGGACCACTACCAGAAATAGAATTTACTAAAAATAGTAAATTCCAGAAAGTGCTCGGAATACCAAGAAAATTACATCACCGCGAAGCCCATAGAAAACCCAAAAGGAATCCGCAGTTCAATCACCAAGTCACGAGCAATAGCAACCTCCACACAAGAAACCCTAATCAAACCGTCCGAGTACCCTACGGGTCTCCAGAATAGGCCAACAGTCATCTGAGAAGATCATGCTCGAGAAGGGGACATTACATCGACAACTCCTCCAACTGATGCAGATGGAAAGAAAACTTTTGAAAATAATGCTAAAGCTATGAATGTTATCTTATGTGGCTTGGCAGAATCTAAATTAATAAAGGCTATGCACTGCGATACAACTCATGATATTTGGGACAAACTTCAGAAAACTTATGAAGGAGATGATAAAGTTAAGAAGGCAAAGCTTCAGACACATAGGAGACAATTTGAGGGTCTTAAAATGCAAGAAGATGAGAATGTTGCTGCATATCTTCTACGTGTAGATGAAATTGTCAACACAATCAAAGGTCTAGGAGAGAAGGTTGAGGAGTCTACAGTTCAAAAAAAATTGAGATCTCTTCCTTTGCGTTTTGATGCAAAGGTTTCAGCTATTGAGGAGATGAAGGATCTTGATAAGTTGACAGTAGATGAGTTACATGGTATTCTCATAGCCTATGAGATGAGGACAATTCCTGATTCTTCATCCAAAAAGGAGGTGGCCTTCAAAGCTTCGAAAAAGGGAAAAGACAAGGAGCTTGCATCTAGTGACAATTCAGATAAAGATTCAGACACTAAAGAAGCTCAATTCATGAGGAAGCTGAAGAAGGGTTCAGAAAATACAAAGGCAAATTGCCTTTCAAATGTTTCACCTACGGAAAGGTGGGACACTTTGCATCTAAATGTCCTTATGTTAAGAATGAGGACAGTGATAGTGAAAAGAAATCAAAACATTTCAAAAAGGGGTATCAAGGTAAGAATAATAAGTTTAAGAAATCTACAAAAAAAAATTATTCAAAAGATCACAATAGCTCAACAGAAGATAGTGATGAAGTGTCTTTAGTAGAAGAAATCTTATTTACAGTTGAAGAAGTAAATATGCTTGAGTTTGAAGATGAGCAATATGATGAAGAAGGAGAAGTAGTTCTTGAATCAGAACTTATAAGTGCTCTAAGTGAAATCAAAAAACTTAGGAAGAAAAATCAGAACTTGAAGTTGTAGCTACAGATAAAGAATGAAACAAAATCTAAGACATCTCAAACACTTGAAGAAGCTGAAAAACTCATTATTGACTTGAAAGTTCACATTGAAGAGGCAAAGAGGATTGAAGAAGAAATCAAAAATCAGCTAAGGATTAAAGAAGAGGGTGTAGAGAGACTTGAAGCTGAAATAGTTTCTCTCAAGAAATTAGACAAATCAATGTTGGAGCTGAATAATGAGTTGATAAATCAAAAAAGTTCTATGTCATTGGACAAGATCATTAGTTCACAGAAATCTTCTACTAATAAAGGAGGAGTTGGATTTCAAAAAGGTCAAAATTCCAAACCTACAAAAGAAGAACAGCAAAAGAGCAACTTTGATAGCACAAAAGGTTCACAATCAAAAATTAGAAATAGCAATTTCAGAAGACCTCCTATCTCGAGGCAACCTCACATGACCAGGTTTAACAATTCTTTCTTTTATGGGTATTGTTTTCCATGCAATCGTTTTGGTCACAAGCCTGCAAACTGTAGAGTTTATGCAAGAAAAGATTTCAGATATGTGAATAGAAATCAAGGATTCTTGAATAGGAATTCTTTTGCTCCTTTGATGAATTATAATATTATATGTTACAAATGCAATAACTTTGGTCATACTACAAAGTCTTGTAGAAGCAATTTTGCAGAATTTTTCAAGCAAAGTAAAAAGGAAGAGCAACAAGTGGCTGGAAAAGTAGTTAATAAGAAGGTTTGGAGGAAGAAGAAAGAAGTAGAAAAAGAGAAATCTATGATTGTACAAACAGCCCTACATGCACAGAATGAGAGTGATCAATGGTACATTGATAGTGGATTTATTCAGGACATATGATAGGAGACAAATGCAAGTTCGGCGTTAGAAGAAAACCGATGTTTTGCAGGGTAGCGTTCCCCCTCTCGTTTCCCTGAGCGGGGAAGTCAGGCTTAGGACTTGGGGCAACATCCCCCCACTAGCCACCAGTGTTGTTGTCTCCAAGCCACTAGGACTTCGAGGGCGTTGGGGTGTTCTCAAGACGTCTAGGGGACTCCTAGTTGTCTCCAAGATGTATAATTCTTATACTTATACATCTTTTTATAACTATTATTTCAAGTACTATATGTATTTCAACACCCTGCCGCCCCCCGCCATCCCCTCGCTGCCCCCAAACTTAAACCCCCCGTCCCCACGTCCTCAAAACGCGTCCCCTGCCATCCCCCCATCGTCGTCCCCAAAACCTTGTGGAACACTAAAGAAAATGAATGGTGGTACAGTAAGGTTTGGAGACAATGCATGTGCAAAAATTTCAGGTAAAGGCACTCTTATGTTGAATGACAGAAGAACAAAGGTAAAGAATGTTTTGTATGTTGAAGGTCTGAAACAAAATTTACTAAGTGTGAGTCAAATGTGTGACCAAGGGCACACTCTTGTTTTCAATTCTAATATTTGTTAAATTCGCAAGGATGGTAGACTTATTGTTGAAGCTAGTAGAGCTGCTAATTATCTTTATGTTCTTGATGATATCAAAAGAGAAGTTGGGACTAATTTCACTCCATCTCTGACTAGATGTTTACACTCAGAGGGAGCTTTCATTGTCATATTTTACCAGCCCCATTTCAATTATGCAGGTCGTTTCAGTTATGTTGGTTGTTCAATTTGTCATTGATGTCAAAGGGGGAGTAGTGAGTCAGGGGGAGCCGTATTGGTTTCAGAACTGTTCAGGCCTCGGGAGCTGTTCCCAGGAGCAATATTGGTTTTGGTTACAGGAGGTGTTGCCATCAATGACAAAGGGGGAGATTGTTGGACATTTTGTCATTGATGTCAAAGTGCGTCTAGAGTATCTTTTTTTTTTAAATGCATATGAATTATGAAGCAAACTCGGCACATAAACTCATTGCAATGCAATCTCCTTATCCACGTAGCAAAATTGCCAAATGTTTGTTATGCCATGTCAGTGTTGCCAAGTTATTGCCATGTCAAATTTGAATTGTCAAGGTCGAGTTCTTTGTTTGGCACAATTCATTTTAGTGGTATTCTTTTTGAAGATCCATGGTTGTTCAGAACATATGATTCACACACCTTGGTAATGTCCGGTGGGTATCATTACATAGAACTTGTGCGCTAGATTTGCTTTGTGCCATGTTATGAAGATTGGATTTGCGCCTTCATTCATTGTTGGATATGAAGTGCGGGGACGGCATATGAAGATAGAGAAAAGTTTGACAATGTAACGTGCTCTATGTTGTGTAGTGTGTGTCGATGGCATTGTTTCCGAGTCTGGTTGTGCTGTGAAA
Organism: Sequoia sempervirens; assembly: GCA_007258455.2. Classification (NCBI taxonomy): domain Eukaryota; kingdom Viridiplantae; phylum Streptophyta; class Pinopsida; order Cupressales; family Cupressaceae; genus Sequoia; species Sequoia sempervirens. The sequence goes on from VDFB02126012.1 coordinate 18,081, forward strand.
GAGATTTCTCTCTTCAAAGGTTTTTGTATATTGCACCAGCTATGAAACACATTTTCAAACCTTTGTGAGGGAGTTTGTGGGTATCCAAAAGGGTATCGCTGTCACTAAAGGTGCAAGCTATGTATGTGCAAGCCGTATGTTTTTTCTTTCAAGGGATTAAAGTGTTATATCTGCTCTTGCTTTGAGGTGCAGAATATAGTCGCAGGTCTGAATCCTTTTTGAGGATTGCATCAAGTAAAAAGGACGTTATGAAGGACTGAAATATTTATGTTTCAATATAGAAGTGTTCAAGAGCGATTAGCAGTCTCGTCATGTTTTTTATTGTGAAGTCATGTTCTTCAGGCTCATATGAAAAGGTCTTCATGTTCAGTTAATTTATGGAATTTCAGAAGTTGATCAGAGATACTATATGCAAGCTTGTTTGTCTCAATTGATGTGAAGGGTGTATCTTGTATCAAGAAATCCAAGTTACAATGTTGTGTACGATTTCGGTGAGTTGGTGCTCACTTTTGTAAACTAGTTCGGTGCCCTTTGAAGTTAATGAAAGCAATTGTTTTGTCGTGGTTTTTTACCCGAAAGGGTTTTCCACGTGATATTGGTGTTCATCTTGTCTTATGTTTGCTCTTATTGTTTTGATTGCTGATTCTTATGGTTCTAAGTTTTTAAAGTTTTTAAATACTGATTCACCCGTCCCCCCACCCCCCTCTCAGTATTTTCTCTGTGCTCTTCAATTGGAACGAACAACCTCACACACCAATTTGGATTCTAGGATGTCATATGCTGCGATTATTAATTGTTCAACAAAAAGGTGGCACTATCAGACATCTTATTGCATCCCAAGAAATGAACCAATGGTAGTTGTGGCATTTGCAGATTTATTGTTTGCACAAGAAATGTGTTCAAATTTGATATGCTCAAAATAACCCTTCAGGTTGTCAACCATTCTATTGTAAGGGATGAATTTGTCATCTTTAACCTAATATTCATTGTTGACTTGTTTGATGATGAACAAAGAGTCACCATAGACAAACAAGTGTTGAATGTTCCACTAGATTGCTAGTTTGAGACCTAAAATGAGTGCTTCATACTCAACAATATTGTTGGTGCAAGGAAAACCAATTTTGAATGCTTTGGGGATGAGATCACCTTGTGGTGAAAGGAACAAAATTCCTCCCCCTAAGCCATGAGTAGTGAATGAGCTATCAAAATAAAGTTTCCATTTAGGTGACTCCTCAAGAGATAGAATTGACTCATCTAGGAATTCTATGTGCAAAGGTTGATTATCTCATAACGGTGCTTCTGCAAGGTGATCTACAAAGACTTGTCCCTTTGTAGCTTTATGATATACATACTCGATGTCAAACTCACTAAGCAACATGAACCATTTTTCCATTCTACCTATGAGAGCCGATTCAAATAGCAAATATTTGAGAGGATCAATTTTGGCGATATGTTTGGTTTTATTGTTGAGCATATAGAGTTGTAATCTTTGAGCAACAAAAACTAAATCCAAACATGCCTTCTCAATGCAGGTGTAATTGAGTTTGTATGATACCAAAGTTTGAATCAAATAATATACAACTCCTATTATCTAATCATCATGTTAGGTCAAGAGGGCATCTACAACAAATTGTGTCACTAAGATGTAGTGTAATAGAAGTTCCCCTGGAGTACGTGGAAATAGTACTGGGGAATTTGAGAGATACTATTTAAGTTGCTCAAAAGCTATGGACATTCTTTATTCCAATGAAATATAGCATCCTCGAGTAGATGCATGAACAGCTGACATTTATCTGCAAATTGTGATTTAATTAATTTATTAATTGTCATTATGATTTAAGAATTAGCATGATTAAATTAATAAGTCAATAAGATGATTAGTTGACAAGATGACAACAGGGTGATTATGACATGAAGGTGGCAAAATCTAGGTGTCTAAGAATTATTCTTTTATTTTTGTTGTCTCCAATTACTCATCTCCCCTTTTTTTGAAAAAGGTGTACTAGTACTAGTCCATAACTCCTATTCCATTACTAGTCCCCATCTCCTAGTGCCTATGCTATAGAGTTTTAGAATTCTTTGGAGCTCTAACACTAATAAGTTTCACTGATTTTTTAACGATTCAAAGAACCAATCTATAGCACAAACTTATTTTTTTGGCAAAGGTAACCCTAATGGCTTCACTATTTGAAGTTTGCTAGAAAGTTTGGATGTCAAATTGTTGGCCAAATATACCAAGCTTTTAGTGGGTAGGAGTTCAACATAAAATTCAAATAGGAAAGAACTAGAATGCTAAAGATTTCTGATCCCATTCAAACTTGTGCTATGTCTCATCAAGGAAGAGGTAAACCACCTTGTTCCAAATCATGTTTATGCTAGGAAAGAAAGAGACACAGATATTATATTAATGTCCACAAATGACCAAGAACAAGTTAAAGGGATTGGAACATATGTCACTTACAATAGCGAAGAAGTAGAGAAAAAGGTGTCCTAAACTCAAAGCAAATCAATTAAGCAAGAAATGCAAAGAAATAGATAGATGAGGATTAACCCAAAAAAAGTGTAAAGAGAAGTGAGAGGGGAAAACTTTGCAATGCAATGGAAACAAATGAAGCCACCTAGGCAAGGAACAAGAAACCTCAAGTGCCAACATCATGGGATGTATAAAGGAGCCAACAATATTATCATCAATCATTGTAAGAATGCATTGCAGATTCTAAGAACATTCGTCAAGAAAATCCAAGTTAAGGATGTCGTTTTAAGGATGTCGTTTGGACAATCCTAGAAGGCATTTGATTATACGTAGAACAACTCCTAACTCTAAGTCCCCAAGATCTGTCCTGAAAAAGGGCTATAAGAGCACCCTTGATGTCAAAAAGTATAGAGCCACAACCATCAGAATGAGAGTTGTGATGTCGAGCAATCTTAGCCATATGATTGCAAGTATGAGCAATGTCTTGTTGACCTATCTCCATCTATACATGACTCACTAGTATCCAAAGGGTTCTTAAGAACTCCAACATCTATGATGGGTTGAAAAAAGGAAGTAATCAATCTAGTAGATCTTGTGCCACTACGAAAAGATCTAGGCTTGAAAATGGTGATTTCGGGAAGACACAAGGTCAAGCATCTTTGGTTAAGGTATAAAGTAGATAGAGAACCACCAAAATCTCTATATAGAAAAGAGTATCTCTCACAAATTTCAGGGTAGGCAAGACACCCAAAAAATAAAATGTTCCTCAAACTCAACCTCCTAGAGAGAACAAAAGCGGCAAAACTTTTCATTCTATAAAATTTGGTGGTTTGTATCAAAACAAAGCTACTGGGAGCACACTTGCAACTAGCCAAGAAGAATCCTTAAACTATGAGACTAATGATGTTGAGCATAGTGGGGATCAAGAATGGTCCCACAAACAATCTATAAGAAGTGCTTAGCATAAAAAACTAGTTTGGGGGTAAGAGAGTTTAGAGGGGAGGTCCAAGTAACCTAGATGCAATTGCTATAAATTTCCTCTTTGACAGATCAATTGAGAACCTCTTTCCCGAGAAAAACATGACAAGAAGCACATAAGGAGAACCTGAAAGGAGGAACCCTTTCCAAAGAGATGTAAATAGATGTACAAAGTAAATGGACCTAGGAGAACTAGCAACGCCAACATCTAGAGGGATCAAAAGAGACAATATCCTTAAAGGAACCGAGCACCAAAAATAGATATCTCCCACAACACAAAGCAAAACAACCCATGGATCTAAGCATATGTATAAACCAAGTGAGTACATAGATACTCTCAAAACAAATGGTTGGGCACCAAATTCAACCTAGAAATGCACTACAGGATGGTCTATTTGCACATGATCATACACTAAAGTATAATAGCTTAAACCCTCTAAATCCAAGCCAAGTCACAAGATCCCTAGCTAAGGCGTCAAGATGGATTTTGATGGAGCCTCCATATGCAATCTGAGGCTTTTAGGGGTGGGATACAGAATAAGAAATCCACATGGGAGAAAATTTTCCTTTAAATCTTGCTTCACAAATAGAAATTCACAAGTAAATATTGCTTTTCCTGCATTTTCTCTTCTCTTGCTATCTCATCATGATGATGGATCATGGAGTATGATCAAAAACATTGATGAAGAAAAAGGTTTACATAGTCAAATCCATAAACATACCAAGTTAATATTATGCACTGTGGAAATTTTTTCTTTAATTAACACAGAAAAAACAAAAAGTTTGACTAATAGTCTCACAATGGCTTTATTTAGGGAAATTGAAAGATTTGTTATTGAAGGTCACTCCAAGTTGTTAATTGAAGCAATCATGAAAGGAAATTGCACGAATTAAAGGCTGGGTGAATTAATAGATGAATCAATGGAGACGAAATCTAGGTTTAATGAATTTCATTGCTGGAGAGAAGTAAATTGTGCAGCAGATTAGTACAAGCCAAGGATTTTCTCCTAGATAACAAGTAATCAGAAGCAATCAATAGGATGTGAAAGACATAGTGGAGCCGGAACAAATCCTCCTTCAAGATATCAAAAGACTCAAAATGGCAAGGATCACATACTCAACAATGGGAAGCAAAATCATGATTAAAACCTTCAGTAATAGCATTTAGTTGAAAGGAAGATGTTTAAATAAAGAGATTGCGAGGGTTTTTCAAAGCCAAGTGATTTGGCAAGGCATCTTAAATTCAGGCATGGTCCCAAAAGATTCTAATACTAGGAATGTTTAGGAGTGTGAAATGAAAAAAGATGGTAATAGTCCCCTCTTAACTGGATTCTAGATAAAGGTTGGGTATGAGGTGATCCCACAAAATGTAAGGTATCTTGGGATTCTTTTCTCTCTTTCCTTCCTTTACAGAAATGTGGGGATGGATCGTGAATAAGGTCTCAAAGTGTCAAGGACGCCTCTCATCTCTGGTTGGAAGGCTTTGCCAGATGATCTTGTCTTTTACATAATTTATTACTGTCCTCGCTTGCTTGTTTGCTTCACACATTTCAATCAACTAGAAAAGGTAATCAGAAGTTGTTTTGGGTCCAATGGAAAAGGATCTATGAACAGGCATTCTATTGCTTGGGGCTTGTGCACTAAATCTAGAGAAATTGGAGGAATGGGGCTCAAGAATCTATACCACCATGGGGTTTCTTTTGTTGTAATGTGGATTGCTCATGCTCTGGTTGGAAAGGAGCCTTGGAAGGTTCTAGTCAAATATAATGTGGTATCTAGCAACCCTAAGGGTAAACCTGGCTAGAAGGGTCTGCATACTTCAGATATTTTGTTTCGTTCGCTTAAAGTCAGCCCTGGGGTTCTGCTATATTTGGTTCAATTTGGAAGGCAAAGAAGCTGGTTAAGAACTTTACTAAAGGGCATGATGGATTTTTTGCAAAGGAGGGTTATGCTTATGTTGATAAATCATTTAGGAGAACTTTAAGTATAAAGATAAACCCTTAGCTATTGTAAGAGGGTGCTCTGCAAACTTTTGAGCCTCCAAAGGTATTCATAAGTTTGAGAATAATTTGGGGTGAGAATAACCCTCTGCTTTGGGAGCATCTCAGAGAAAAGTACTGCCTTCCAGACGTTCACAAGAGAACCTACACACTGATTCTAAGTTAACGATTCATCCCTAGTAGAGCCTGGATACGATACAATATGATACGGATTTGGGATACGGTACGGATACGATACAAATTTGTACAGAATACGTTTTTCAGCCTGCGGATACAGGCAAGGTACGATCAGTGCTCTGTGGATTTGAAAAAAATGAATCCGATTCAAACCCGGACTGAATCCACACTAAAATTCACTTAAATATGCCACACATCATATGCTAAAATTACTAGGATTGAAAAAAGCTTCATACTGCGAACAATGGTGTGCTTTTTAAAACTGTTACTAAAGAGTATATGTTTGGATTGGAAAAAAATCCATAACAATTTCATGTTGAAGGTTTGGGCCTGCCATACAACTAATGATCCCCAATCAGGACCCCACGCTCTTTATGCCTGGAAGTGGAACACTTTCAAATTGTCACTAAAAGATGAAAACAGAAACTGCATGTCACATCATAGGTGGAAGAACATAATTTCCCATTCCCTGCCCAGTCCTCCACCTTCACCTCCACCTCCACCTCCTCCACCTCTCTCACCCTCCACCACATACCCCCTTGCACCCTCCATCTCCCTCTTCCTCTTCCTCTTCCTCTCACCACCCCATCCTCCTCCTCCCTCTCTCAAACAGTCACATAAGCGTGGATTTTTACAGGTATGTACACATCTGAATTTTAACACAAATACATTTGCGCATATACGCAAGTGAGTACACATCTTATTTTCTCAATAGGTGGTACTTACAAATTGTTACTGATAAATGAAATGGAAATAATGCATGACAAACCATATACATTCTCTTTTAATTAGACACAAATATCTGAATTTGTTGTCTATGGCAGTGCTTCCAAATTATTACTGATAAGAGAAATGGAAATAACGCATAAACAAATATTGGCAAAGGAATACAATTATCCCATTAAACAAACACACTATGACCCAAGCGTACCCATGCCTGATAGTTTTGTTTACGAGTGATCTTCCAAACTGTTACTGAGAAATGAAATGGGGATGTAATGTATCACTAACCATGAGTGAAGGAGCTCAAATTTGTTTTGTTTTTGATGACCCATATGATTCAGATTGATCAATGATCAATAATTATTAATGGCTGATTGTAAACACTTGACATTTTTATGTTTGAAGTTTGAACTTTAATTTATAATTCTATATCATGACATTTGAGTATAAAGTGGTGGTGTATTTTTGCTATGTTATTTGACTATTAATATGGTGGTGTATTCTGAACTTAATTACTGCTGCAAATATGTATATATTTCTGATTTTTATATGTTTTTGTATTAACATACCCAAAATGTACCCAACCTCAAAAGAAATTTTGACCGAATCCCATACCAGATTCTCGTACCCGTACCAGTACCCGAATCCAAAAACGAATCGGTAACTTAGCACTGATTCAAAATACTATAGGAAACTCCTCTATTGAAATAAAAATTAAAATGGGTCATGATATTTGGAAGAAGCTTAAGTGGACTGGAGGATGCAAGTTTCTGGTAGCTTCTTCTAAATACATCAACACTCTCCTTTCATATTCAAATGGCATGTTCAATAAACTCAATTCATTGTGCATACATACTGATGCAATCAATTGTTGGGTAAAAAGGTTAAAAGTTGTCTGGTCTTCCTGTTCAGAACCTAAGAAAGCCTTTTTAAAATGGCTGTTGCTTTATCAAAGAGTCTGTGTCATCTAATACCAGTAAAAGTTTGGTTTGTGGTGAGATTGAATGTCATTCACTTGTTCTTTTGCTCAGTTTGTTTGGAATTGTTTCCTGCCTCTTTGGGAGTCTCTTGCTGTCAAGAAAATTGAATGGTAAGATATTTTATTTGGCAACATCACATGTAATGCTAGGCTTTCTAAGTTCTCTGTTAGAATGTGGCTAACCTTTTCAAGTGAAATAAAATGGTTTTTATGGCTTGCTCATAATAAGGAAGTATTCCAAGGGGTAAAAAGGGAGCTCACTAGCTTCTTCCATTGATTTTATTGAGGGTTAGTTACCAGGTTCACAAAAGTCCAGATGAGGTGAAGAAATTTTTAAGAGGAAAACTTTTTACCAGCAAGCATAAGAAAGAAAATGATTTGTGCAAAGCTGGGCTGCAAATGTTCAAAACTTAAACTATGGTCTTGATAAGTGGCCCTTTCAGTTGACTTGGAGGAAACAAATATTCTTACAGTTCTACCACAGCAGATGGTGGACATGGGTGAAGTGCAGTATGACAAAGATAGATGGCCAATACACTCACTAGTGTACCTGAATCTATTCGGCCTCAGGAAGGACCAATGGAGAGTCATCAGATAGTGAAAATGTTGACGATGCTTCAACTATATCTCTCAAGTTCTTATCAACACATACCCTGAGTAGTGGATTAAGGAATGTATTGAATCAGATCTAAGTACATTGATACTCAAAATCAGCACTTATTCAACACTATTAATAAGAAAGAAGAAGCAAAAGAACAAAGGAAAAGGAAAGCATATCTTAGTCTGTTCTCTTAGTTTTTTTGTTAGATTGGATCCTTCATGCAGTGCTCTATATTGGTGTAGTTGCTGGACTATGATGTAATAGTTGGTTCTTTTGTTGGCCCCTTGTGGGCTGTTTCATGTCAGTTGAGAGTCTCGTTTTTTGAACTTATTCTCTGTTGAAGCTAAATTTCGGTAGTATTTGTTTCTAAGTTGCTCAAATCAGCTATATTTGTACACTTCTTCCCCAACATTTTAAAAAAAAGATGGTAATGTTTTTCCTCCTATTCTTTGTAAATTCTTTGAACTTTGTGACTTATAGGCAGCTAGCTCTTCTGGCTGAGTTTGTGTTCTTTATTCTAAAGGCCAAGGCACTTTGTTGCCAGTGCCTATTGCTTCTTGTCCATACTGGAGTACCAACCTGGCCTTTTTAGGGCTCTCTTCTTTTGCCGACATGTTTGCCTCCACAGCCTATCAATCATTGGTTTCCTTGGATGGAGGAGAACTTTTAATGCATTTTGAATGAACCTCATTTATAAACTCCCCATCATTCTTGTGCTGCATGGTTTTGTCCTACATTCTTTCTATGTTGGGTGCCTACCTAAGTAGTGCTGCATTTCTAATTTTGGTGCTTATGCATTTCCATTCTGACTAGATGCATTTCTTGATAAGGGGTGCTGCCTTTCTAAAATTTGTGTTGGCATTTGTCCATATTGACTGGCTTTGTTTCACTGTTCAGCAGTGCTTTTTGTTATTGTCAGTGCTCACTTTCCTCTTGCAGCAGCCTTTTGCAGCTGGCTCTCCTTCCTTGCCCAATTAATGGTGTTTTGTCTTATGTGCAGATTTTAATGCTTTTTAGCAGAGTTTTATGTAGTAAAGTGTTATCTATCTCCTATTATTCCTTCTTTGTGCACAATTCAATCGTCATCTCTTTGTTTATTGAATTGCCAAATTGGACAATCCGGTTTCTGCATTTGGAGGCTATGCCTTGCCCTATTAAATCTGGCCATAGCATGAGAGTTTCTTGCATGTTCTTCCTTCAAGGCTTCCAAGTAGTATGGAATTATTTGTCATTTTTTGCCAATTTGAGGTGTGTCTCATCCCCGTTATATCTGCCATAGTGTGAGTTACCGTAAAGTTTCTTAGTATAGAATTCTTTGTCATATTTTGCCAACTCATGGTGTGTCTCCTTTTCATTCTGATTGTCATCCCATGTAATTGTCAATTTTATGAAGCTGGTCCTCAAAGACATTTAATACATTGAGAAATTTGACCTTTGGAGGCAGAGAGCTCTGATGTTTACAGTATCATTAATCCAAAGAGAAAAAGAGGGATTGCTAATGATGAGAATCATGCAAACGAACCACAGGATGATATCTTACATTTAGAACAACAATAGAGGGGTGCAAGAATAATGAGAAATCAAGCAAGCACTAGATAAAGAGGAAGTATGCCAGTATAAGAGACATAATTGAAAAAATTGTGACTCCAGAAAACCCAGCAAACCCAAATTTGCCTCAAAACTTGGCAACTTGGCACACCTCAAGAAAATTTCCAAACATAAAAAAACAAATATGTTTACAAAACAATCTTTAAAAACATACATAATGATAAAACTGACTTTAACGAACTGACAAGTAGTTTTTCATTCATTCATAGTTAAAAAAAAGTTCAATACTTAGTATTGATCATAGTTCAACAATCATATGATCATAAATCTCAAACATAATGTGTCCATTGTTTTGTCATATGCAATCAGAGTGGCCAGAAAAGTGTCAAAACACTTCATATGAGATCAGATTTATAATAACATCTCATGCGGCTACATCTGCAGCCACCCATCCTACTTCTTCTCTAGAGCCATAACCTCTTGTATAACATTGAGCTCTACTGTATCTCTAGATGAAACATCACTTCCATGCATTCATGCAAGATGATATTTGAAGCTGTTGATGCATTTGATCCTCTTCCCACAATAACCACACATTACTTGTCTTGTTTCTACCTCTGGGGTTTCATGCCTCCAAGTAAGGTCCATAAGGTTGCCACCAGATGCCATATCTCCAACAAAAATTGAATTTTGAAACCTTGGCATAAATAAAAAGCTTAAAAATTATAAAATGTAAACCTTAGCAGCTAGCCAAATAACAGAAAAATATTAGAAGAGAATAAGAAGACCCTAGAAAGAGAAAGAGAGAACACAAAAATCAGAAAATAAAAAACCCAAGTAGGGACATTGTTAGGTAACTTAGGTTACGTACTTTGCAAATGCTGCCAAAAAATTTGTCAGTCCTCAAATCAATCCAAGATCACACAAAACCTTTTGAAATCACTTGTAAATCCACTGAATGCTGTCAATATGTTTGTAGTAGAGAGAGTTGGAAGAAGAGATTGTGAAAAATGAAGTGTTTTGATGCTTATCTGGCTGCAAACTGTTATTATGCATCATCAGGGAAGTTTTTTGGTCAAACTTGGGAATTTTGGCATGTTAACTCATGAATTACTCACTGAGAAATCACCAAAACTTGCAAGTGAGTTAACTCGGCCAGAATTTGTCTCACAAGTCTCTGAGTTTTTAAACTATGATAAGAGATGTTTTAAGTGGTGTTAAAATGGGATGCTAACCCTTTCAAGTAAACCTGGATGAGAATTTACAACTGAGAAATCCATGAACAATTGAAGAATGCAGCTGCAAAGGGCAAAGAAAGGACCTTCCAAATATGGAGCATGCAAACAAGGAAGAAGACCAAGAAAATGAAAGCTTAAATCTTGCAATTTTGGAGTGAATGGGACCAAAAATCATGGAACCACACCAGACTCAGGGACCAACTTAACTGAGGTCTGAATTTCAATCCCAACAGAAGACCATTTTATGGCTTCATCATTACCAGTAAGAATAGAATTAGTGATGAAGAGGAGAAATATGCAGAAGTGACCCAGATTGAGACTCAAAAAAGTGCTGCAAATGATAAATTGAAGGGTGAGGTGCCAGCAGAAAGTACTAAAACAGAGCATATAAAGAGGTTGGCAATCCGGAAGGTAGTAAGGGTAGGATGCCACAAGATTGTTAACAAGCTGAATGAAAAGACCTCAAATCCACAGATTGCGCAGGATGCGGAGATTTTCATGTTCAAGAATGTCCCAGGCATCATGCAGGTTACCAATAAAAACATGGAGAACCTGAGAAATTTGTGCTGCAAAAAATCTACCTAAAACACTATGGTCGAAGAGGAGAAGCACACCCCAAAATGGGAAAGATGAAACTATTGCACTCACTGATGCAGCGGACCATGATGCTATTTAGTTCGATTTGCTTTACAGTTTAAACTTTAATGTTGTTATTTGTCCATAATAATGCCAGATACTAAAACCTGGAAACTCAGTGCTTAAGTCTTGTGGTTGCTTCTTTTTAAAACAACTTTTATAAGCTTTCTTGGATGTTGTTTGACAATTTGATATAACTGCGTGGATTTTCCCATTTTTGATGATAAAACTTCTTTACCTTTATGACAAAAGAAATACCAATTTCTGAGACTTCAAATCATAGTCAATCAAAGATAACCTGCTTAAAACAAGTTCCAAGAATATCAAGTGTACCTTTGGAAGCCCCCCAATTCCAAGTGCAAGGTCAAGATTCAACGACCCAGTTGAAATAACAGACACATTTCTACGAATAAAAAAGCGCCCCAGCCACTTGACAGATTCTTTACCAAGATCATCACTGATTTGAGTAAGGGCCGCATGCAGTGTTGCCTCTTTTTCAGAAGCTTTATCATCACTATATGCCTCATCAGCATCACAGTTATCAGCACTATATGCCTCATCAGCATCACAGTTATAATCACTATATGCCTCATCAGCATCACAGTTATCATCACTATTTGCCTCATCAGCATCACAGTTTGATCTTACCTTACCTAAAAAGTACAAACAATTAAAGTGATGGAAATCAAGAATTTATCAAATTCCTTGTAAAGTAAACAAAAACTACATGATACTAGGGGATGATGATGAAAGGATTACAACCTGTTTATACTGATGGATATAACAGCCAACGGTTTATTAAAATATTTTATTATATGTTCCATCTTCACAATACTAAAATAAAAAAGCTAAAGCAACCAATCAACATACATAAACATGAATATTTCAAGCACAACAATATAAATCATATTACAGCATATCAAGCTTCAAAAACATATGACATCCCCAATATCATGGCCCTTTTCATTATGAAATTCAACTGGATAGAATCCTGTAACTAAGAGCCACAGGTGATGAGGTGACAATGCAAGTGAAGGAACATAAGTCCTACTCATGTTCCAGCAATATCTTAACTGCCAACACATGAAGGTGAGAGAAATAAAAATCGAGAACATCATAAATCCATCTATGTGAAAGGATTGGAATCTACTGATTTTTTTTGAAAGGGATCATTGCAAGATATTGAGGATCCTAAAGAGGACTGAAAGAATGGCCCAGCCTTCAAGTAAATTCTCTTAGTATAAAATGTTGGGCAGAATCCAAGAGCTACTACTTTGTATAGGCCCAAGCTCACTAATAAACCCTTATTTAAGTGTTGATAGAGTAGAGGATTTGTTGAGGATAACAATTTTGAAGTAGCAGCTAATGAACTTCACTTTATCTAAATAGAATCCTGTAACTAAGAACCACAGGCCATGAGGTGACCATGCAAGTGCAAGAGCATAAGTCCTTCTGATGTTTCAGCAATATCTTAACTTACAACACATAGAGGTGAGAGAAACAAAAATTGAGAACATTGTAGATCCATCCATGCAAAAGGATTGGAATCTACTGAAATTTTTTGGAAAAGAGATAATCGGGAGATATTGAGGATCCTACAGAGGACTGAAAGAATGGCCCAACCTTCAAGTAAACTCTCTTAAGTTCAAACTGTAGGGCAGAATCCAAGAGCTACTACTTTATATAGGCCCAATCTTCTAATAAACCCTTTTTTATAACAATTCATCATTGATCATCATTAATCATCATCTATAGAGGAGAGGATTCATTGAGGATAACAATTTTGAAGCAGTGGCCAATGAACTTCACTTTATCTAGATAGAATCCTGTAACTAAGAACCACAGGCAATGAGGTGACCATGCAGGTGCAGGAACATAAGTCCTGCTGGTGTTCCAGCAATATCTTAACTGACAACACAGGAAGGCAAGAGAAATAAAAATTAAGAACATCATAAATCCATCTGTATGAAAGGATTGGAATCTACTGAATTTTTTTGGAAAAGAGATCATTGGGAGATATTGAGGATCCTACAGAGGATTGAAAGAATGGCTCAACCTTCAAGTAAACTCTCTTAAGTTCAAAATGTGGGGCAGAATCCAAGAGCTACTAATTTGTATAGGCCCGAGCTCACTACAAGTGTTGATAGAGGAGAGGATTTGTTGAAGGTAACAATTTCAAAGTAGTGGCTGATGAACTTCACTTTACAGAGTTTTCTCTAGTATGTAAATTCAATGATCTATAGTCTTACTCATTATAACTTGGAAAGATTGAATACCTAAGACATGGGAGAGATAATGGAAGACAAGTACCACCCATAGTTCCCTTCAAGAGGCTTCTCCAACAAAAATCAATTAAGTCAAAGGCAAGAGGCAGACAATAGAATCACATAGCCTTCATTCCAAACTTAGAGAAAATCTATTCTAGGTTAACCTTACATTAGTTTGGGTGAAACTTCCTAATCTACCGTCAAATTTCTAGCAGAAAATCCTTGAGAGCTAGTGACAACTCATAGGCTCTGTTTATTTTCAGACAGTAATATTCTGAAAAAAAACATAAAAGGAGAAACTTAGTAACTTGTGTATGAGTAATTGTGGAAGTGGTTGCCAAAATGTGGTACATAAATGTACATTGATTAAAATTATTACTAAAATGCCTTTGATCTATATATATATATATATATAAGAGAGAGAGAGAGAGAGAGAGAGAGAGAGAGATTCAGCCATTCACTTCTTAAGCCTTAAAAATATA
>VDFB02126014.1:0-18221 GCA_007258455.2 Sequoia sempervirens
CTGCTGAAATTCCACAGCTGCTATCCCCAACGCTATTACTGCGCCCTTGCTAACACTGCAAGACTATTTGCTCTCACTGCAAATCTACTACTTGCTAACACTGCAAGTCTTTCTCAAGTATCTCTACTTGCTATCACTGCAAGTCTACTTATTGTTGTATTCTCCAATTGCCCATTGCTCCCCTTTTATACTTTTCTCATTAGAAAACCAATGGCCATGATTTAATCTCAATCAATGGCTAAGATTAAATAGACTCTAAAAACCCTAACTAACTGGATTCTAGAAGTCTCTAGGAGAATCAATTTATTTAATTACATAATTATCTAGACAACTCAGCCCTTTCCTGGAGGTTTCTAGAAAATAATTAAATAATTAAATGACACTTCTAGACAATGGAGACACCTGTCCAAGCTACATAAATTAACAATTTATACAACCACAAGCTTATTTGTTGGCGATAAATCTTGTGCCATCAATGTATTAAAACAAATCCCTTGATGCCATCTTGAAAGCATTGTCTGACTGCACTTTTAAGTCATCTCCCTCCCACTATTTTCATCGATGGTGATTTTGGACAACCTATTCTAATAATCTTATAGTGGTCAGCTAAGTTGCTCCTCAAGTTGACGTTATATGCTCATTAAATAAGCAAGCTAATATGATGACCTAACCTGCGCCCATTGATAAGCACCTCATGTTAATGGCGTCACCCTCTTCGATGTTCTTTATGCTCCCATTCAGATGCTATTAAATTAATGATAATGCCTCTGTGACTTGCTAGAGGATGACCCTTTCGTTCCTTCCGATCATTGTCCTTTCTTTTCAAACTTCAACTACGGCATGAGGATGGGATTGGTTCTCACTTGATTATTATAATTACGTCCATTTTCCCCAAAGGCCATCGTTTTCATTCTGGGGTCACGCTAAAGGTATAGGGTTTTCTTTGTGGGTCCAGGAGATAGTGACACAATTTGCTAAAGTGCAAGAAGGCAGCGTCGTGTAGGAGTGCTATGAGGATCGGCCAAGGTGGAGTCGAATCCCGTGAGTCCGAAGTTTGTGGGCGTTGAGGAGCAGGATGTCGAGAGAGAGTGACCATTGTGGGAACAACGTGAAGTAGACGAAGATCCACATCGCAGCCTCCGCATGGATGACAGTCGTGTAAATTAGATGGCATTGGGCTTCCTCCATGGACCACCTCGCCTAAGTCTCCAATGTCCTCAACATATAATCACATTATACTCAAAGCTTTGAAAGTTGTGAATGATACATCTTCCTACGAGTATGTGAATTTTCCATTTAACGAAATAGCACTATTATTCAATCGGCCGACCCTTATTTTGAAGTTTGATTCCTGTAGGAGATGGTTTTAATCTATTCAAGATTATCACGATCAAACACTCAACCAGCTAAAACTCAACCATCCACCAGGCTTGCGGGAAGAGAAAAGGCTCCTCTCCTTTACTCAAACGACATAGCATGTAGCAGACTCTGCATGGATAGAGTTTGTCCGCGGGTGAATGTCAAACCGAGCCAAATTGTGGCTAAGCATCATGCATGACCCGCACATTCATTCACCGCAGAGGATAGCATCATCATTTGCATACTTCCACACCTCTTCTCATCCTTATTTTCAAAATCTTATTCGAGGGGGGCACTTAATGCTTCATAAACATGACCATTTCAAGCCACGACCAATGATTTTCTTTACAAGAGTGGCTAACTACGAGAGCCTGTTGAAACTACCTTTCAATCAAAGCCATTGTAATTCTTCCAAAATGGCATAGTCATACCCTCAATCTTGGAAAGCAATGCACAACCTTAGTAGATGCTATCATTTCATCTTGAACTAATAAGGCGCTTCTGAGATGAATCATTGTTGCTGGAACATACACGCTTCTTAACTGCAACAGTAGTCACCACCCTTAGCCTCACAGTTCTTATACATAGTATGTTTCCTCTCAGCATCATTGGAGAGCTTAATATTTATGAATATTTTCATTTCCATGTGTTAGAATCATCATCTATTTTCATTGCACAGAGGGTCACTTACCCGAATTTCCCTTAGCTCTTGTAAAATCTCAAAAATGTAGTTTCCTTTAGACTAACAAGGTTGCATGGATCCTTTTGAGAGTAATTTGTAACAAACTACTTAACGTCCGAGAATGATAATGCGGCTTGTTTTCTAAGACTTTGTAAAATCAGCCAACGCCTGATAAAGATTTCAAGGCTGAATGTCTTACACACGAGGAAAAATTTGGTTAAAGGCAGTAATGGTATCACCACTTGGATGGCTAAAGAAGTTGCGGATTCCGCATGGGGCACCTCCTAGAGTGGAATGTAGGTAAAAGTATGTGGAGTGCTATGACGAGGACATCATCACAAGGGAAGGAAATCAAGTGGTGAAAACCCACGTTGTGGGCTCCGCATGGGCAATCTCTGTTGAGGATCCTGCGGGTGAAGGGATGCAGAGTGTCATGAAGGCGAAGCCATCATGGGAAAGGCAAAGACAGACAACCTTAACCAACACAAGATCTGCATCATTCGGCAACTATCATTCAGGACTGAGTTCATAGAGGCAGCCCATCATCCGTATTTAACTTATTATCATCAATCGAACATTCATTTCTCTGTATAAACATGCTTTTGGAATTTAATAAGCAATTCCCCAGCTATGATGCTCTATCGACTACCAAATACCTTACGAAGAAGTTGTTCCAGTAGTACACGTGCCTACCTTTGAAAGGATGTTTATTTTCTGGTGAACTACAAATACCCAGCCATAATACAACCCATGAAGGGACATCCTTGGCTATCGATCGATGATATTTCATAATTCAAGATAGGTACTTTAATTGGAGTGACGTTATTATTATAGGTTCGACCTTACCAACCAAACACCAATAGACTTGATTTAGAATCCATTATTATTTTTCTTCATGCCCGTGTTTGACTACTTCAATTCCACCTACATTCGATTACTACTCCACACTTGATAATCCTATCATCAATGTATGCTTAAGCCAGTTGGGAAGACAACGCTTAAGAACACCTTATGTGTGACAACAAGAAAGACTGCAGACTCTGCAAATGTGAATGTCGGAGGGAATGTAAGCCTTGATGACCGATTGGGAAAATTCATTTAAATGGTACCATAGAAGGTGGAGGCCACATAAATAAAGTCCATCCATGTGAGATTCCTTAATCTGGGACAAATCGATGACCAAGTGAAATGTGGAACCTGCATACTCGTTTGACGCGAAAGATAAATCTTTCATTGCAAAGTTTACTACTTCCCCCTTTTCTTTATACTCCTTACCAATGCACGAAGGCTAGGACCAACAAACTCCTAAGTAGCTTTGACGTTGAGATTCTCGAAGTACTTTGTTTTAAATTCTCTTGTTACATTCGTCGATCAAACTATTCCTTTTGGGGCCATCGTGGGAAACCTATTATAGCGCGGGTGAATACGAACAAACTTGGAGGTGGTAGCACCCGCACCACAAGAAAGTCATTCTAAAGAGTGCACGACAGGGGAATTGTAGGTTCCACATGAACAACAACCACCGACACCAACTTTGATAATAGCAATTGGGCAAAGGCAAGCCATGGCTAAAGACCCACAATCGTTTTGGACTTAGGAAATTATGAGGTGACGGGTTTGTTAACCTGGGGTGATGGAAACAATAGGGATGTTAGGGCCAAACGAGGAATCCACCTTGCGAGTGGTAGCCAAGGGTCATTCACCGTGACAATGGTGAAACAACAATGAAGATCTGCATTGCAGGTTCTGCATGGGTGATGACCATCAATGCCAAATTTAAATGTCATCGTCACAATGCGATAGGGGAATGCAACTTAATGCTTTGGTATGTTGTACTGCCTTAGACACAATTTTGAACTTGCTTATGAGCTCCATTTAGACTTCTCATTCATAGACTCTTTCCTTGTTGTTTTGGAATTGTTAATTTATAGCCAATAACTTTGCAATATTTCAAGCCTCCTCTTGTTGTAGGAAAAATAAATAAATTTTGGTGTAGGCCAATAATGAAAGGGAGCAGGGCACCACTAAGTGATTAATTCATTGCTAGGGTAATGACGACGGAACAACAATAGGAATAGCGAGACCAAGTGTGGACCCTACCATGTGAGCAGAAGTCATGAGTTAGTTGTTGCCTGAGTGGTGAAACAAGAATGGCGACATGCACAAGGTGACCTACAACTATTGGTTCACGGAGTATGAAGGACGCAGTGGCAAAAACGGGTATGGGATCTGCACGGCGAGTGGATGTAAGGGCTTGGCCGTAAGTGAATGACAGAGTGCAACAATGAACGACAAGGGTAAACCCATGAGTTCGGGTCTGAGAAGGCCAACGGATGACAAGGCAAAGACCAAGGGGAAACTCGCAAGACTAAGCCCACAGATGCAAATAACTTAGTGGAACTCAGCTAGGTGTGTTCAACCAATATGAAATTAACCTTTTTAAGGCTCACGACTGACTTGGGCTAGGAAATAGGGGGCACAGAGCGAGACAAGGGAAAATCTGCCCATTGGGAGTGAAGAAAAAGGGGGGTCCCTACCTAAGGCAAGGCATGTGTGTAAAACATGCACAAAAAATTCTAGATACTACTATGCAAGATAAACTCATTAATAGATTGGACTATGATGGTGTTTTTAAAAAATCCATTGAACGATAATTTCCACTTGCACACAAATGAGAATCCCCTCACTATATATGACAAGGTTGGTTAGGTACATTTGTGTCCATTGAATCCACTTGTAGATATTTGCAATTATGTAGGTTATCTAAGTGCTTTGAAAATCCATAGCTACCTTCATATTGGTTTCCCAATTCATCAAATTTTGATTATGACTAATCTCAAATCCTACAATTGTATCTTTCGACCTTCACATTTTTGTGATACAAATCTTTGATGTACCCATTGCACACAAAGGTGTGATTGCTAGTTTAAGAAAGAGTTGGAAGTGGAAAGTTGCTAAATTATAAGTGGAGTTGTGCATGAAGACAATTTTATTTTATGTTGAGTTTACATGAAATGTGATATTTTTGGAGGTGCAGTTATATTTTGGCAAGTCTAGCTTTTCCATGTGCAAGATTAGTGAAGAGGATATTAACATATGACAATTTTAGGCATCCATCTTGGTGTTCTATAAATATGAGCTTGCTTGAGGAGTTGTGAGTGAGGAAAATTTTTCATTGGGGGGTTATGTTTTAGATTTCTTCTAGAAGAGAAAATATGTAATCTCCATATTAAGGTTGTGAGCCTACAAGTGTATTGTAATCTTTTTATTACAAATTACTACATTGGTTCGATGCTTTGGAGAGTGGGACCATTTTTTACCTGAAATGGTTTTCCCCACATATATCTTTTTTTTCTCTTCTGCCTCTATTTATTCTATTTTTCTTATTTCTCATTCTTGAAATGTTAATTTACATGTTGTTATGTTATCAAAATTTTCCTAGATTTTCAAACTACATTATCTTTCCTATAAGGGTTAATGTGATGGAAATTAAACTATGTATGTTTTTACTTTAAATAATAGTAGTATGTGCTTGTATCAAGTGTTGGCCCCATGGTTGTCATTACACAAAAAGGTTAACCTGTTAATGCTCGATACAACCACTAGAGTTAACCAATCCACAAGAGGCGGTTAGTCCATGTCACAATTCCTGAGGGAAGCGCTAACCATTTGCTAACAATCTCCCCCTCTGTGCAAGTCGAGGGATTCAAACCATTGTTACCTTGGCTCTAATAAAAATTATTGTCCCCATGGTTATCATTCAACCTATTAATAGTAGCATTCTAGAAATGCCCGGGAGTTATCAAGGGAGGTGGTTAGTCCATGTCCGCGAGAATCTTGGAGCGTTGACCACTACTTAACATCATTGTTGAGTTTGTTTAAAGAAACATCTGATACTAAAGGAGGTTATGTATTGTTTCAGGTAGGATTTTTGAGATCTTCTTTTCCTTTCATTTTAGGAAGGTATGAAAGCAAGATCCATGATTTTGTATTATTATTTGTGCATGTATGTGGAAGGTTACATGTACTTGCATGGGTCCATGGAGGTGTTTAAGGTTCTAGGTATTTCTTTTGTGTGATTTCTTGAAAGCTTGAGGGGAATCTATTTTAGCGAAAAGGAGATGATTTGATTAATGTCATCCTTGTTTGATTGGAAATTTTTACAGTGTCTTGTTTTTCAACAAACAACATTTTTGGGATGGAAGATGGAAGTATTTTTGGGTGTATGTTCTTTCATTTACAATGGTATTGACTCCCTATTTGATAGTATTTTATAATCCTCATGCATTGTGGTGTTCTTGCATTATGTGGTCAAGTACAACAAAGAATTCATATTGGGTGTTTGTGCTTGGCTCCCTAGTCATATGGAGAAACTTGTGTTGTTATGACTATGGTTTAATATTACTTATATTTGGATTTAATGTGATAAGGAAGAGCTAGTAGACGAAAATGGCAATTTCAAATTTCCAAATGTTAAAATATCTGATTTGTATCCCGAGAAAGGCATAAAAGCAAAAATGATGAATTCTATGCAACAATCTGAAATTAACCTCAGAGTCTCGGGTGTAGGCATTTTCCCGGTCTATCTTCCCTTTTTGTTACCTAAAGACATTAAGAGATGGAAAGAAAAATGTTTCTTTCATGTGCATTTTTCTTTGGTTGACATTATATTACATCCCCATTTTAATTACGATATTAGTGTTGAGTATTTTGCAAGTCTCATAGATACTAGATGTACAATTTGGGACCAAGCTGTCATAGGACAATTTAGAGGTCGCTTAGTTAAGTCCTCTGATGAAGAGAAAGGTGTTGATGCCCGTTTATCTGTTAAACCTAATTTCACCATTAATCTTGAAGACAAATATGTCCAGTCTGCCTTTTGTCTTCTATTCCAAGTGAAAGGAGTTATTCTCCAACCTAATTTTGTATATGCTACTGTAGGTGGTAGATGTGTGTATAGGCTTTTGAATACCATGTTCCCTCCTTCCAAATTTTCTATAAGGGTAACTTATACCAAAGCAAATAAAAATGTTGATGATTTTGGACGACACATAAATGCTACTAGTTTTGATATTGGTTTTCTAGTTATTGAACAACTTATAAACCAGTCTCAACCTAAGTTCCAAGATCTACCAACACCTTCCAGACAATTTATGTTTGAACAACCCCGAATGCAAAGTCATAGGCTTGCCAGTCTAGATCTCAGGTCATTATCGGATGAAACTTTTTTTGAACAACCTGAAGCCACGACCAGTGGAAGACCCAGCATATCCACCAGATCTTTCTCCATGTCACAAAATTTCCCCAGTACATCTAATAAGCCATTCCTTGACTATAATCCTAAAGAATCTTTAGGACCTAGTCAGTTCCCCATGTATAGACAACCTTCAGTTAATCCTTATCCATCCAAAGCTTCTCTAGCCACTCTCTTTTTGATCTAGGCAATCCCAAAAAAAACATGGATCTCAACAGGAGATAAATGAGGTGTAACTTGGCACAGAAACTTTTAGAAAGAGGAAAAAAGAAAGATCAAAAAAGGAAAAATTATAAAGCTCCCAAAGATGCATTTAGAAAGAAATTATATAGTGAAGGAAAAAGATCCACAAAGAAAAACTTAAGAGGCTGAATAAAATGGAGCAGAATCATGGGTTGAACCTAGTAGATGGCTTGGCAGTAATCAATTTAAGACTGCAAAGATTATGGAAGAGAAGAGATATGAAGCAAAGAGACTTGATGGAATCTAGAGTAGAAAAACAAAAAGAACTTTGAATCTGGAGAGAAATTGGATGCGACTGATGGATGATTTATACAAGATAACATAGATGGCCTTGCGTGATTTATTTATATTTTCTAGGATTTAGGATTCGGCTTCTCATTAAAATTGTATTCTCTGAGAAGTTCGGGGAAAGGAGCTTTTGCAAAAATTGTAGACATTGCTCTCTCTCTCCCCTACAATGATCTTCTAGCACTTAGGCTATGATCTTGAAAGCTCACATAAAGTGTGAAGACAGTCCCATCTCCTATGCTTATCAAGATGGCTACTATACACATCACTGCAATATGCATGAAGTTATAGATGCGGAAAGGTTAATAGTTTAGAAAATAAGACTCTCTTGGATTCTGTTGTTCAAAAACTTGAAAAAATTAGGATGCTTACAAAGAAAATAAGAATATCCCAAACTGGTAAGGATAGTTCAGAAGAAGAAGACAGAGAAAAGAAAGGAAAGTCTGTAAAACCTCATAAGCCAAACAAGGTATTTATTCAGAGAAGGAAACCTTTTCATAATGAAGAAGATAAAGCTTCAACCTCTCGAAGATCTTCTCACAAGCCAACACTACATGTTCCTATGCCCAAAATCAAGGAACATAGTTTAGTCCATTAAGAAGAACAGTTGAAAGATTGGCTTGAGGAATTAGGAGTGGAACAAGAACAGCCAGAACCAGTATACATGGATGAGCCTGGTTTTGTAAATAAAGAGTCAAATGATGAAACAGTCTAAATGCTTTGGATTTATTTCCAAATAGTAGTGAGTGATTCTAATTCTGCAGCAAATAGTTTTTGAGGAAAGAAATTTAGATTTTCCCAAATATAAACAAAGTGAAGAAAATAACTAGGAATCAACAAAGGAAGCCTTATGGACATGCTGAGATACAACCATTTAATAATGCAGAAAAATTTGAGACTGGTGGGTAAGACCACTTATGCTTCCAATGTGGTTACATTTTAGAAATATTGATGTGGTCAGAAACCCCTTATGAAATATGTACGAGGTGATACACATTTAAAATGTTTGAAGAAGTGTTTATGGAGTGATTGAAGCTAGGTTCTTTATGCAGTCAGACTTATGTCTAGAAAATTGAGAAACTGGTGGAATAATCTACCAAATATTGGACCCATGCCCAAAAATATTCCCACAAGCTCTTCAGATCCCATTCTTGTGGATCCAAAAAATTTGGGTAAAGATGATATTTTCCAAGCTGGCTTTGATGAATTTAAATGGTTATTAACTGATCTTTTCTGTGATGACATTTCCAATCAAGCCCTAGAAGCCAATAAGATACTGCAATCTATGAAGCTAAAAAATTTAGCTAAGTTTGATGAATACAACTGTATGTTTGAATCTTATATGGTTGCAGCAGATAAGATGCATGACTTGACCACAAAACAGTATTATCTGAATTCACTTCCATGTGGTTTAGGTGCACAGGCATATCAGTATCTTTAGTAGAAAGACAAAAGCAACATGATGTGGTTCCAACTATAAAAAAAGATTGATCAGGATATGAAGTTAGGGAAAGTAGTGCTTATTAGGAGCTTACGCTCAAGCAAGGAAGAATACAATTATATACATGCAACTTAAAGAATTTGTAGTCTTCCTGTCGTCAAAGCTCAAAGACTTCGGTAGGTAGCAGTTCAAAAGGTGGATTTGTGGTATCACGGGATCTAAAATGTTCCCCAATACTAAAATATCATGAAGGAGAATACACATTCAAGCACAACAAGCATGGTAAGCATGGTTATAAAAAGAAATATAGGGCAGTCCCCTATAAGAAAAGAAAATGGTCTAAACAGACACCACCATACTTACTAAAGAAAAGGAATAATAAGGCCCCTAGAGGTATCAAATGTTTTATTTGCAAAGGGCCCCACTATGCTACTAACTATCCCAAAAAATTAAATCCTAGTACTAAGATTTATGCAATTTTTGAATATGATAACCCAGGATGGGAAGTCATTGATAGTAGCAATCTTTCAGAAAATCTTAATGATTTTTATGAGTTAGTTGAAGAAGTTCCTAAATCCAGTTTCATGTTAAAATTTAAAGATGTTAAGGATAGATACAGACACCTGCAAAATCTTTCTGATCCAGAACCAGAGAGTTTAGATCCAGATGAGGATTTCCTCACTTCTCTCCTTAAAGATACATTAAAAGATTTGCAAGTTAAAATATAGATAGAAAAATCCAAAGATCCTTATAAACTGGCAGGAACTAAAGAAGAAAGAAAGAAGGTTGTTCACCAGCATTTTCCAAAACTCAAAAGTTTAGAATCAGATAAAGCTGAAGTGGAGAAACGGTTACGGTAGCAGAAAAAACCCTCCAAAGGGGTTGAAAGAGATATTGACCATGGATACAAAGTTCCTCCTGAAGATATTTCTATATTCCACAAAATCATCTTCTTCAAAGAAACACAAATTTTTGATGTCTGATCTTGATGTTATTGCAAAACCTGTGGTTTGCTATATTAATTCAAGAAGAAGGAAATGGTAAAAGGGATATTTAATGTCTTCATCACGGATTGAGTGGTGAAATTGGGTCTAATAATAAGATAAGCGGAATCACCACCTTTTTCTTCATCAGAGGACTTAACTAAGTGACCTCTAAATTGTCCTATGACGGCTTGGTCCCAAATTGTACATTGAGTATCTATGAGACTTGCAAAATACTCAACACCTATATTGTAATTAAAATGGGGATGTAATATAATGTATCATAAAAATCACCGAAACCCTTTCTTCAATATATGTAATGTCTTGGAGTGTAAAAAGGGAGAGATAGGCCCAGGGTTGAAAATGCCTGCACGAGGACTACGGGGGTTAATTTTAAGGTTATGCATACATAGCGTAGGTACTCTTAAGAATTCTTCCATATCTGGATTAAATCTGGCTCCTATTAGATCAGTATAGTCTTCAAATGTATCTTGATCAAAATTGATTCTAGTAATGAAACCAAATTTTAGATTTTTCAAAATATTCATTTTACTTTGTTTTGACCAATTCATACCAAAAAAACCTTTGATGCGTATTTGGATTGAATTTTTTCCACACCAATATCTGATAGGAGCATGGTTTAGTCCTATGGATTCTCTGAAATCTTCATCTTCATCTGAATCAATTAATCCTTGTGCATGGTAATAACTGATCTGATTTTTCATATTTGAAAGCCATTTATTTAAGAAGTAAGACTCCAACAATATTAGAACAATTTCTTTTGGAAGGGTTGGAAGACTAACATTACGAGGATTTATCATGTACATGCCAGTATCATCTGGCCTAAACCAATCAGGAGCATTAAATTCCAGATCTGAATATATAGAACCTGCAAGCTCTCTTGTCAGAGTATCTGCTAATGGATTATTTTCTCCTTTTATCCATTCAATCTCAAAATCATAGCTTAGAAATTCAAAATACCATCTTACTATTCTTCCCTAAGCTATGTCTTTATTTGGTTTCTTCTTGAGCAAGCTTCTCATAGCTTGACTGTCTGTTCTTACAGTGAATTTTACTGGCTTTAGGAAAATTTTAAGCTTTTCTATACCTTTTTTGACTGCCAGTATTTCTTTTTCATAGATGTGATATCAGCTTTCAGTATCTGTGAAAGTGCCAGAGCGATAGCCGCAGATATCCCTTTTACCATTTCCTTCTTCTTGAATTAACACAACAGACCAGGTTTTGTCAAAAGCATCAGTCTACAAATATAAAGGTAAATCATTAGAAGGGGTTTGTAAAGAGGGCAAATGTTGGCATTTTTGCTTTTATCCTTTGAACGGCTTCTGTAGCTTTTAATGACCATTCTTTTGTTCCTTGTTTCAAGTGTGACTGGATGGCCTTTCTATCCTCAGCAAGACCTTTATAGAAGGGTGAAACATAATTTAAACATCCAATAAATCTTTGAATTTGTTTTTTGTCTTAGAGAATATCTGGAAATTCCTGAATGCGCTGGAGGATGTGAGGCTATAGGTGTACTCTGCCATTTTTCAAATGTAAGCCAAGGAAATCAATTTGGCTTTCTCCAATCACCATTTTTTTTGTTGTGAGGCATATCCCATGTTTTTTTAGTGCTGCATAAAGTGCTTCAAGGTGCTGCAAATGATCAGGAATAGAGTCAGAAAATATAAGAATGTCATCAATATAAACAACACAAAAATATTTGAGATGCCTTAAGGCCTGGTCCATTCTCCGCTGAAAATATGTTGGAGCAGTACATAATCCAAAAGGCATTACATTCCATTCATACAATCCTTGTTGTATTGAGAATGTTGTTTTATATCTATATGATTCTTTAACCTTAATTTTCCAAAATCTTGACTTGCAATCAAACTTGGAAAAAACTTTCTTGTTAGCAGCTCTTCGTATTAAATCAGAACTATGAGGAATGGGATAGTTGAAAGGAAGAATGATATCATTAAGAGGCTTGTAATTGATACAAAGTCTCTTTTTACCTTTGACTTGTTCGGCCCTCTTGTTCACTAGGAATGTTGGACAAGCAAATGGGCTTTTACTGGGCTTGATGAATTGTCCATTTAACAATTCTTTGAGTTACTCATCCATTTCTTTTCTCTATGTAGGACTCATGAGATAGGAAGATTCATGAGGCATGACTAACATGCATTCTGGTCGAATTTGTATTTCACATTCTTCATGATCCTGGGACCAGAATTGTAATGGGTTGAGATTGCAACAATCTATCTCAAATCTTTGTCTAATTTCTCTGAATACATCCATTATTTCTTCTGCCATTTCTTTGCTTGATTCCTATTTAATTTTCTTCTTACTATTGTCAAATTTATGATTGGCTATCTTTAATGTTGGGATTTCAATCTGACCATCTTCATGTCTTAATGAAATTTTATGTTTCCAAAACTGAAGAGGCTCATATTTAGTTAAGAACAAGAATCCTAGCAGAACATCATCTTCTAATTCATTATATTCAATGAAATCAATGACAAACGTTTTTCCCATTATTTCTATGTGTACATCTTGTGCATACTTGCCCATCTGAATTCTTTCTCCATTTATTGCATAACTATGTGGAAGGTCTGGTCGATGCTTCCAGAAATCTGGAGGAATTGCATTAGTTTTTGCCAAAGAACAGGAAGAACCTGTATCCACAAATGCATCTAATGGAATCTTTTTATATCCTGGAAAACATAAATTTATTCTGACATAGTTACCATTATTGGAGAGCAATAATGAACAAGTTTTTTCATATGTCTTTTCAATTAGACTATTTCCACTATTGTTGCTAATTTCT
The DNA here is from genome assembly GCA_007258455.2 of Sequoia sempervirens. Classification (NCBI taxonomy): domain Eukaryota; kingdom Viridiplantae; phylum Streptophyta; class Pinopsida; order Cupressales; family Cupressaceae; genus Sequoia; species Sequoia sempervirens. The sequence continues at coordinate 13,075 of VDFB02126014.1, forward strand.
TCTTCTTTTTCAGACTCAACTTGTTGGTTTGCTTTGAATAGAATGTCTTTGATTTCCCCTACTTCTGCAGAAAGATTTTTGATTTCTTTTTGTTGAGTCTTGAGCAATCTTTTTAATTCAGCAACATCATCCATAAGAATGTCAATTTTTTTAAAGATTGCAATAACATACGATTATCTCTTTCTATGGGGTTAGTAAGAGTGGAGATTAAAATGTACCCATGTTTACTTTAGAAGCATGAAGGTATGTGTGCTTTATGTCAGAAGTGTTGGCCCCATGGTTGTCATTACACAAAAAGGTTAACCTGTTAATGCTCGATACAACCACTAGAGTTAACCAATCCACAAGAGGCGGTTAGTCCATGTCACAATTCCTGAGGGAAGCGCTAACCATTTGCTAACAATCTCCCCCTCAACACAAGTCGAGGGGATTCAAACCTGACACCTTTGGCTCTGATAAAAAATATTGTCCACATAGTTATCATTGCACCAAAAGGTTAACCTGTTAATGCTTGATACAACTACTAGAGTTACCAAATCCAAAGGAGGCAGTTAGTCCATGTCACAAATATTGAGGCAAGCGTTGACCATTTTCCAACATCAAGTTGTTGAAATTTGATTTGTTTAAAGAAACATACGATATTGAAGGTTCATATTGTTTCTTAGTAGGATTTTTGAGATCTTCTTTTCCTTTCATTTGGTATCAGAGAAAGATCCATGATTTGCATGTGCATGTATGTGAGTTGCATGTACTTGCACATGGGTTTCATGGTGTTTAAGGTTCCGGGTATTTCTTTTATTGTGATTTCTTAGCTTGACAAGCTTGAGGGAATCTATTTTGAAAGAATTGTTTGATTATTAATCCTTGTCTCACTGGAAATTTTGCAATTGATCTTGTTTTCAAAAGACAACAAACATTTTTGAAGGATGGAGAAGATGAAGTATTTTGGAGTTGACCATTTTCTTTCATTTACAATGATATTGATTTGGAGCTCCTATTTGACATTATTTTTAAATCCTCATGCATGGTGGTGTTCTCACATTTTTTGGTCATGTACAACAAAGTATTCATGTTGGGTTTATGTGCTTGGCTCCCTAGTCATATGGAGAAACTTTCGTTGTTATTACTATGGTTTAATGTGCTTATGTTGGGTGCTTGGTTTTAGTCCCTAACATTGGAAGGCACTATTTCATTAACCTCGAATGCAGTGAAGCTATGGAGTTGATCATTAGATGATCTATAAGCTTTTGGAATAGCCTAGCTCCTTTGTATGCTTATACATGATGGTCATTTCAGAGTTGACCTAAAAAGGCCTAAAGTTCTTGGACCTATTCTTCCTTTGGTTGGTTGTACTCACATGTCTCAATTTCATGTTGGTTGGATCTGAGGGTTGTGTATATTTTTAGTTCAAAATATATGGTTATGCTTATCTATGATATTTCATTGTTTTGGTGTACTTCAGACTTGTGGGTCTTCTAGATGATAAGTGGATATGGATTTGGGGCATGTACAACAAGATGGGGCACAAAAAAGTGGCCAAATGCCCAAAAATGAGCAAAAAACACTCACGTTTTGAAGAAATTCAAATAATATGCTCATGTTATGGCTCAAAAAATATAAGCCATAACACAAGCACATTATTTAAACAAATAACATACATGCGTTATTATGAAAAGAAAACATTTACTTGTTATTATCAAAACAAAATGTGTACGCATTTTTTTATGAAAGCAAAATGTGTACACATTTTTTATGAAAGCAAAATGCGAATGTGTTTTGCTCAATAAAGTTATAAGAAGAAAAAACCTATCCATTTTGCTCACCATGGCTTGTGTTTTCTACAATTTTTTTCTCCACCTCATCTTTGCATAATGCGAACATGTTTTTCCCTTTGCAACTTTGCTTCACAATGCTATGTCAAAGAAGAGATAAGTGATTTTTTTGCATTAGATTTAAATTATGTTTGTATTAAAAATGGATTTTTTTTTTATCAATTTCATATTTTTTGAATTATATAATAGATCATGTAACCTTGAGCCACAACCAAATTTAAATGATGAATTGCTTGAGGAAAACCCTAGGATGTCTGACCCTCCTCCTACCCTTCCAAAAAACCTTGGAAAAATCCAAGAGGATTTGTTAGGAAATCTAGAGCAAAACAAACTTGCAATTCATGAATTAGTTTCAAAATTAAGCGGTTTAATATCAAATAAGCATCTCCAATCCCTTGCCTCAACATTGGAAGCCATGTTGGAAAATATTGCATAGTCACAAATAAAATAAATCAATTTAAAACTTATAGAGATTCATGTTGTCAATAGTATGCAACAAAATTGTCCTATGATGATGTGAAAAACAAAGACATAAGCAAAGAAAGCATATGTCTTCTTTTTACGGATCCTAGAACCATAAATTTGAGAATATTTGAAAACAAATTATGGTAATGTGGAAATATTATAAGTGGAAAAGAAGGAAGTGAGGTTTAAATAGTGGTTATATAATGAGAGAGGAGGAAGAGAGACAATGATAGAGACAAAGGGAGGAAAAGAAAGAGTGAAAGAGGAACATAGAAAGAGGTGAATAAAGTATGAGAGAGTAAGGAGGAAGAGATGGAGAGAGAGTGTTGAAAAAGAGAGGAAAACTAAATTATTAAGCTGAGAGGCTTCCTACAATTGCAGCACATGTAAAATCCATGTACAAAAAATTATTAGATTAAATCTCGGATTGATTAAATATTGTGACCCTTCATCCACATAAATTTTGGAAAACTTTTTTGAGTAAAATAAAAGTGAACAAATTAAACATGATTATCTCTGCTTCATAAAACATGATTAATGGGTGTGAAAGTCATTTCAAAAATTGTGGTTATAGCACGAATAGAAGCATTCTTTGTACTAAATGGGCTTTGAAAATTCTTATCGTATCTATTATGCTCTGGCTTTTAAAAGGCATTATTGAAGAGTAGCTCAATAATTGATTGTATTAGGATGCTTGCAAGAGACTACTTGAAGCTAGAATGTGTTGAAGCAGCCCTTGTAGAACTCATTTGGTATAGATTACTTTATTTGACCTCATAATGGAAATTAACAGTGTAATGCAAGTTATGAGTAACAACCATAAAAGTGGTTTTTCTAGGCCGTCATGGGGCAAGTAATGATGTTGTATAATGCATACTAACTTTGCACCTTGGACCGGCATGCTCAGTGAAGATGAGTTGACTCTTGGCTCTAGCTAATAGGCTTAATACAGATCTAAAAGTAGGATTCTGACATTCTCTATTGAGATTGTTTATAGAATCTTCTTCTTCCTAAGACTTACATTTTCAAGGTTATATTGAGAATATCTATGAAATGTTAATGTTACAAATCTAAAACCTCAATATTTTCATATTCAATTTTTGTTTACTGTGAATAGATTGTTTCATTTGCCTCATTTTAATTTGTTTTTTTTGTGGTAGGGTTTCATAAAAATTTCCTCCAATCTCTATCCTTTCTCTTTCATAGGCATTATTGACAGAATGACACAATTTGTGTAGAATATTGAGGTAAGTCACTTGCCATCAATTCAGTGAGTTTTATTTTTTTGAATATATACACAACGAGATTTTTTTTATGTTCTATTTCATTCTAAAATAATTATGTTGTTATATGTTAAAAAAAGGAAGTGTTTCTCTAGAAATTTGTCTCAAACATTCCTTGACCCATGCTTGAAAACAAACTTTAACTTACAACCAATATTTTTGTTTAAAAGGCTGTAAAAAATCTTGTCTCAAACTCAAGAATAGAGTGGCCCTAAAACCCAAGTCAATTTTTTGTTTACTACAAATAGATTCATTCAATAGCTATAGGAAGATTGGTTTTGGTTCATCTTATTTTAAAATATTTTTGCTGCAAACTCTTCCCATTTTTTCTCATCATTGAGAGCATGATAATTTATGTAGAATCTACAAGCCTTTTGGTAGCTATGCAAATTACCCTCTTGAATGTTGTTCAAAGAGTATGTAGATGACTTTCAATTTTGCGGACAACCAAGAATTACAGATTAGTTCTTGGCACTAGAGGTTGGGTTTGGCCGAAGTCAAGTAGACTAGGAGTAAGATCGCATTGCTTCTTGAAGTCAAAGATGAGTTAACATTCAACATCCTTCATTTAATGGAAAAAAGATATTTTTACCTATTTAAATATGCATCCATGAATATCTCAATTTGTCTCTCTACCGACCCCTTAAGCAAAAAATTGAATGAAATTTTAGAGACTATTTTAATGTCCAAAAGGATATTATGAAATAGCTCCTAGGTTAGTTGGTCACAACTAAAGAAAGAATTCAAATTCTAGAATGTAAGGTTCTGGATCAGTAGGTCCTATGGCATAGGGAGGTGGAGAATAAGATGCATTGGGACATGATTTCTTCATTGGCCAAATCCTATGAGAGGTGGGAAAGGTGGGAAAATGAGTTGGATGATCTTTGGGCTATTGTTGGTACTAAGGAAGAAAATAAGAATCTCATGATTGAGATTGATGCCATCCACTAGAACCAAGAGAAGACCATGCAGTGCCTAAGGTGTAACATACTACATCTAACAACTAATATATATTTAAATATACAACTTTTATTCAGATATAAACTTGCATTAACTAAAAATATATAAAACGTTTATTCAATATTGTGTGAACCTAGATCCAAGCCTTGCCAAGGCCACAGAAACAAACAAAAAATTAGATTAAATGCTAGGCTATACTTATAGGATTCCTCAATAAATCCATTTATCAATGCCCAAATGGGAAAAATGAAAGAAAAATGATAGAGAATCAATAAGAGGGCTAAATCCTATATAGAAAGCAATGTATATTCTTGATCTCTTGGGAATTGGTGTCAATTTGGTCTTGAAAATTGAAAACGCCCTCCCAACTCAATGCTAGCTTTGATGGTTTGAAGTGAAGATTGTGATCCACTTTGATGAAGATTGATGAGTGCTCCAAGATTTAAAAAAAAAAAAAACCTACATAACCTAGCTACAAATTTGAAAGTATGGATGAATATTGCTAAATATTTGAGCATAGTAAGTTTACTCAAATTGTGAATGTCCAATACAATAGAGGAGCTCTCTATTTATGGATTGACAAGTTGAAAGAATGCCAAAAATAGAG